>OX381707.1:1068621-1376121 GCA_947462335.1 Harmothoe impar
AGGGGTACAGTAGGGGTATGGTAGGTAGGGGTACAGTAGGGGTATGGTAGGTAGGGGTAGGGGTACAGTAGGGGTAGGGTAGGTAGGGGTGTAGATACAGTAGGGGTATGGTAGGTAGGGGTACAGTAGGGGTATGATAGGTAGGGGTAGGGGTACAGTAGGGGTATGGTAGGTAGGGGTACAGTAGGGGTATGGTAGGTAGGGGTAGGGGTACAGTTGGGGTAGGGCAGGTAGGGGTGTAGGTACAGTAGGGGTATGGTACAGGTGTGACACTTACTCATGATTTTCCTGTCAGTAAAGTCTTGCATGATGACAGGTTTGGTCTCCTTGTAGCGTCTTGGTACCTGGTACAGGTAGGGGTAGGAGTACAGTAGGGGTATGGTAGGTAGGGGTAGGGGTATAGTAGGGGTATGGTAGGTAGGGGTAGGGGTACAGTAGGGGTATGGTAGGTAGGGGTGGGGTACAGTAGGGGTATGGTAGGTAGGGGTGTAGGTACAGTAGGGGTATGGTAGGTAGGGGTAGGGGTATAGTAGGGGTAGGGTAGGTAGGGGTATGGTAGGTAGGGGTAGGTACAGTAGGTATGGTACAGTGGGGTACTTACTCATGATTTTCCTGTGTGTAAAGTCCTGCATGATGACAGGTTTGGTGTCCTTGTAGCGTCTCGGTACCTGGTGGTACAGTAGGTAGGTTTGGGGGTACAGTAGGGGTATGGTACCGTAAAACCTCGCGTATAAGCCGCAGCTAGTACGCAAATCAGATCGCTGGTGCGGCTTATAGGATCGGCCCAAAGTCGGGGTGGGGCTTGTACGCGAGTTAGGCTTATACGCGAGGTTTTACGGTAGGTAGGGGTAAGGGTACATAGCGTCTCGGTACCTGGTACAGGTAGGGGTAGGGGTACAGGGTATGACAGCACAGTAGGTAGGGGTGTAGGTACAGTAGGTAGGGTAGGTAGGGGTACAGTAGGGGTAGGGTAGGTAGGGGTACAGTAGGGGTATGGTAGGTAGGGGTACAGTAGGGGTATGGTAGGTAGGGGTACAGTAGGGGTATGGTAGGTAGGGGTAGGGGTACAGTAGGTATGGTACAGTGGGGTACTTACTCATGATTTTCCTGTGTGTAAAGTCCTGCGTGATGACAGGTTTGGTCTCCTCGTACCTGCGTGGTACCTGGTACAGGTAGGGGTGGGGGTACAGTAGGGGTATGGTAGATAGGGGTAGGGGTATGGTAGGTTGGGGTAGGGGTACAGTAGGGGTAGGGTAGGTAGGGGTAGGGGTACAGTAGGGGTATGGTAGGTAGGGGTACAGTAGGGGTATGGTAGGTAGGGGTAGGGGTATGGTAGGTAGGGGTGTAGGTACAGTAGGGGTATGGTAGGTAGGGGTAGGGGTACAGTAGGGGTATGGTAGGTAGGGGTACAGTAGGGGTAGGGTAGGTAGGGGTAGGGGTACAGTAGGGGTATGGTAGGTAGGGGTACAGTAGGGGTATGGTAGGTAGGGGTAGGGATACAGTAGGGGTATGGTAGGTAGGGGTAGGGGTACAGTAGGGGTAGGGTAGGTAGGGGTAGGGGTACAGTAGGGGTAGGGTAGGTAGGGGTAGGGGTACAGTAGGGGTAGGGCAGGTAGGGGTAGGGTAGGTAGGGGTGTAGGTGCAGTGGGGGGATAGTAGGGGTAGGGATGGTAGGGGTATGGTAGGTAGGGGTATGGTAGGTAGGGGTAGGGTAGGTAGGGGTACAGAAGGGGTATGGTAGGTAGGGGTGTAGGTACAGTAGGTATGATATAGTGGGGTACAGGGGGTACTTACTCATGATCTTCCTGTGAGTAAAGTCCTGCGTGATGACCGGTTTGGTCTCCTCGTACCTGCGTGGTACCTGGTGGAAGCGCACCTTGGTCTGCAGGGCCGGCAGAGACACGGCCGTCTCACGGCCTCCCGCCATCCTCTGGCTGATCTGTCAACGGGAAATAATGGAGAAATTAATATTCATTGTATATATTGTAACTGGTCCAATTATACCGTTATTGTTGTTGTATATGGCTCTAGACCCTTGAATTCAATACGGTCACATGGACATTCTTAAAATCGACAGTGACATGAGGCCTAGTGACATGCGACATGAGACATGAGTGACATGGGGCATGGACAGTTCTTAAAATCGACATGGAACATGAGCATTATTAAGTGACATAGACATGTAACATGGTCATTTCTTAAAATCGACATGTGACATGGGGTCCCCCTCCCCATCATCTTTTATATGTTATGAATGTCATAGGTAAGCAAGTGATAATGGTTTATCATAATAAGTCTATTCAAACCTGATGTATACCGACATTTTTTCATACAAGAACCAATGTTATGTGGTTCGGTTATGAATGTACCAGGTTTTTACCAACGTTATGACGTTACTTAATTTTGTTATACACTCAGGTTATATCCAGGCACATGAGTCCCATGAGTACCGACCACTAGACTAGTGCTGGTAGTCACTTGGATCCACTATATAAATGCAGCGCCAGCGAGTTACTTGCTGGTGAGTTACTCATATGCCAGTGTGAGTTACCATAGATGCGATCACCGCTGTGTTGCGCATGCAGCATATAAATATGCGTCCTACTGCGAGGCAGACTACCACTATTTGTGGATAACTTCTTGCTAATTCGAGACAGTCCCGTAAGTCAGAGTGTGGGTTATACGTAACCTGCAGGTTATATGCGAGATTTTATGGTGTACCTAACACGAAGGCATCTCCTGGCTATCTTCTGGCTCACAGAGGGTCACAGGATAATTCTAGTACACTGTTGTATGATTAACCTATATCTAAATAATTTAAAAGAACAGGCCCAATATGGTATACTTAATAACTGCACTGCAGTCGCATACCTCCAACAAAGTCTTCATATCTACACGACTGCTCGTTCTGTGGTAAATCCAAATATGGGCTCCCTCTAATAGAGTTTTAATGCCTCATGGCCTTGGAAGGAGTGATTGAGTGTATGTGTGTGTGTGTGAGGGCAGCCTACTCCTCAGTACCTTTCCCCTCCTGACCCCAGCTACAGCTTAGTGCCACACTACCTGCTGACCATAAGAGGGCTATGCCAAGCCGTTATTTCACTCTACCTGCTGACCATAAGAGGGCTATGCCAAGCCGTTATTTCACTCTACCTGCTGACCATAAGAGGGCTATGCCAAGCCGTTATTTCACTCTACCTACTGACCATCAGAGGGCTATGCCAAGCTGTTATTTCACTCTACCTACTGACCATCAGAGGGCTATGCCAAGCCGTTATTTCACTCTACCTGCTGACCATAAGAGGGCTATGCCAAGCCGTTATTTCACTCTACCTGCTGACCATAAGAGGGCTATGCCAAGCCGTTATTTCACTCTACCTACTGACCATCAGAGGGCTATGCCAAGCTGTTATTTCACTCTACCTACTGACCATCAGAGGGCTATGCCAAGCCGTTATTTCACACTAACTGCTGACCATCAGAGGGCTATGCCAAGCCGTTATAACAAGATTTGTGACCTAGATTCTCAAAAATTGCAGATAAAGGTCCAAAAACCTGACAAACAAGACTCAGCAGTCTGACAAGAAACGAAATGTAGACAAAGATATGTTTACATGTAAAAAATTAAGATTTTTAATCCCAAGGTACAGGTTACTGTAAACGTATATATTTTCGCGCAGCTAAATTTTCGCGCACATAGCACATAAAGGCATTTTCGCGCAATGATATTTTCGCGCAGCTGCAATCAGATGATCTTTAGCTACATGTCAGTTTTTACGGTTTTTCAATCGGACAATTAATAAGGGTTTTACAGGCCAAATTTATTGTTCAAATATTTTGCCCCCCCCATAAGCCCCCTCCAACTATGTCTATGTGGTGGTGGTGGGGGGGGGGGGGGGTCTAAAATTCTTCTATTTTGGAAATATAATAATATAGCCCTGTAGGCCCCTATTGCCATATCAATAGTTTTTCTGCTTAAACGTTTTCAGGATGTGATTTTTTCCAGCATGTTAGATTTATTATTTGAGTCTCTACTGCAGTGCAATATAGAGTGCCAGACATCATTGGAAAGCTATTTCTTTGTGCAAAATTTTCGCTCACATCATATTTTCGCGCACATGGACATGTGCGCGAAATGCGCGAAAATATGTACTGAGCGAAAATTAATACGTTTACAGTATTGGATTTATATGTGCGGCTTATATGAGAGATGGAGGTTATACGTGGGAATAAATGTTACATTAGCTAGTATGTAGTATTGGCCTGCCATATATTGCCTCGACCCTGAACCCTTCACTGTAGAGGTAGTTGGCGCTAAGCCCCCTGGTTATGGCCTATGGTCTGTGAGTGGTATATAAAGTACTCCCAGGTCTATAAAGGCCTTAAGTAGGGTCACCAATCGGTCTATAGCCTACCGTAAATTCTCAGCTTGTAACCTGTGAGTTATACAAGAACCAGAGCTGGAGTGTGGGTTACAGCAGTCTCCAAAAGCACAATTGTGGGTTATACAAAGGTTTTTGGAAGTATAGTGCACCACTAAAGTAAGAAACTGTCAGACCCCAGGGACAGGTTATTCAATATGTTCAAAGGCAGGGTTCTCCACGGACTCAAAAATCACACAGTAAATTTTCGCGTAGCAGCTAACTCCAGGTGCAGCTTATAGGATTCTCCCAAAGTGGGGTGCAACTTATACGCGTTTTTTTTGGTATAATACAGCACTACGGTAACAAGTTTGGCTTATAACAGGGTTAAGCTTATACATGTATATGTGATAATTTACTGTATTCAAATTGACGGGTACATTTTTCTTTTGGATAAAAAGTGCCAAAATGGGAATAACTTCTGTTCTAATTGATGGATTTTCAAAATTCAAAAAGCTATAGATAGCTAAGATGACATTGGCGGCAATTCTGAGGTAATTTGATGCCGGCGGCAGTATAAAAAGGACGCTGGGGGCCCGCCGGTGTCAATGCAGTGTGTGGAGAACCCTGAAAGGTAATGTGTGAGTTATGTGTGAGATGTAGCTAATACGCGCAAATTTACGGTACATGAAAGGAGTTCCCTTTCTGCTTCATTGTTAAAAGGACCCACACATACTGTATTGGACCGGTATTGTTATGACAGCATTATTATAGTGTTGGTCGGTCTTTAATTTGCTGGGACCATTGCCCCTTTGCGCTTCAACAAGAGAGATGCTTATTCAAAGTAATATTTCAGTACATTATGGAAATGCCAGGACTCCTCTACCCCTGGCACTTCTACAAAATTGGCAAATCTTGATGATATATCATGACTGAATGGATGAACTGTGAAGGGAATCCTTGCCCCTGTCCCACCAATATAACTGTACTCCCTCTGCCTCTGAGCTGCCTAATACAAGGGGTGCCTACAGGCTATGTGGGGTAGGAGCTGTTTTATAACAGTAGAGTGTTATTTCCCCCTATAGTTCTTGCCTTCACCCAGGTGTGTGGAGGCGGCGGTGCCTTCAGAGCGGCTTGTAACAACACCAAACACCAACAAGGAGCGGCCTGGTCCGCGCGGTGCTGTATAACCTGTAGGGGTGCTGTACAGGGTCAGGCCGAGTCTGCACACAATGGCCACAGGGAGGAGTGTGTGTATAAGGCTATAGAAGCACACTGTGAACAGGCTCTCACCTCGGTCATCAACCACCACGTGTTAACCCTCAGGGCACATAGTGCTTTAATGTACCATGCAATGTGGCGTCATGATGCATGAATGCAGCCCGGACGAGTAACTCGCCAGGGCTACATTTATGCATCATGTTGACCCTGCTGTATTGAATTGGATCCAGCACGGTATGATCAACGATGCAGCAAGTTGACGAGTAACTCACCTGCGTTGCAGACTAATGAGCATTGATGCATATTGATAAAGGGTTAATACTGCCGCTTGTACTAGAGAATTTAAGAAGTGGTCATTTAACAAGATGGAGGGAATGCAATGAGTTATCTCATCGGTTGATAATTCATCCCGCTACACGCCTACAAATGATAACTCACACATACCTGGTGTAATACAGGGAACAATGGTCTCTTATCTACCTGGGTATCTGCTACAGTAGGACCCCTGCTTACTGTTTGTTATCAACATGTACTGATGGTTTAGGGAGAAGCATGAGCAGGGGTGCGGCAAGCATTTTTAAAGTAAGGGGCCTCTGTTTTCGCTGACCATTCAGATTCTATGTCAGAAAAAGCTGGTGTGCTCATGTCATTATAAGGCCCAAATCTTACTGCTACAACAGCAACAGTCGGAGTGGAATGAAGGCCGGTAAGCCGTGTCTAATTTCAGGGAGGCCGGTTTTAAGCTGATCACAGGGGTCCAACCTACCGTAAATTCCCGCGTATAACCCGCGGGTTATACGCGAACCAAACCTTCAGTGCGGGTTATACAATATTCTCAAAGTCTAGGTGCGGGTAATACGAGGGTTTTAATAAGTATAGTACAGTACTAAATCGGCGATTTTCAGACCCCAGATGCGGGTTATATGATTCTCCCAAAGTCGGGGTGCGGGTTATACGCGAGGTGCGGGTTATACGCGGGAATTTACGGTAGTTCATGTTGTGATACAGTAAAATTCCGCTACAACGAATTCGGTTACAATGAATTTTCGGATATAACAAACAAATTGCTGTGCCAAAATCGTTTTCCATACATTGCTATAGTAAAATAATTCTGTTTTTACGAATCTTTTCAGGTGCAAATTTGGTTACAACGAATTTTATTTGGCTATGCAATGAATTTATTCATGGATTTATTCATATTCTGGGTGTGTGGGTAAATTTAGGGAATTTTTTCCCGACCTACAGGGCTTCCTGAGCGACCACGAGTGTGTGGTGGAGGTTGGGGGGGGGGGGGGGTTAGACAGGTTCAAAGCAAGTCCCCCCGCCTACGGGGCTTCCTGAGCGGCTGGGTGTGTGTGGTGGAGGGGGGGGGGGGGGGTTAGACAGGTTCAAAGCAAGTCCCCCCGCCTACAGGGCTTCCTGAGCGGCTGGGTCTGTGTGGTGGTGTTGGACTGGGGGTGTGTGTCTACTCTAGGAGATTTTCAAAGGGAGTCTCCTCAACGTCCTAAGTGCGACTGGGCTGGGGGGTGGGGGAACAGCCCATTTTCAAGCCCCCCCCCCCCTTGTAGATCCGCACCTGTTGGCACCCTTCCGCTACCCCTCCCGCCTCCCTACAACTTTATATACTGAGTAAAACTTCGTTAAAACAAACACCTTAAAATCAGGATAAAAAGTATTTTAATAGCCAAGTCGTAGAAGCCAATGGGTATTTGTAGGCGTATAGAAATGATAGAAATAGTACCAAACCAATTCATTTGTTATAAATAAGTGTTTGTTATAACAGTGTTTTACAGTATATAATGAGTCCTAAACTGAGGATAAAGTGTCAATTTCGGTTATTACGAAATTCGTTTATAACGAACTTTTTCTCTGGCCCAAAGCACTTCGTTATAACGGAATTTTACTGTAATATAGGAACTTAAAAAAGTATTGCCTGCTGGGTGAGCTTGGGTGGGGGGGGGGGGGGGTCATAATGAAAAGAAAGGCCCCCAGTTGTGGGTGGGGAAGGGGCCGGTGGTAGTAAAAAAGCCTCCGTGCTAGGGGTTCAAAACTAAAAACGTTCTGTTTAATTACTGCGAATCATGCATCATTCCCCTTATATATGCAATTTCTGGAGGGGGCTGCATTTTGCAAAACCAAAACTTATTGGGGGAGAGGGGTTTGCAATTAATTTTAGCTATTCGATGACAGGGTTAGACAAAATTGCTGTTATATATAGGAGAATCCACCTCCAGCTTGTAATAAATGACTCGGCCCTTAAGGGAGCACACCTTTCCTAATTATGTCACCATTCCTCATATATAGTAGTGGTGTACACATTTTGTACTGTGAGTAAAGCTGTGTGAACAACCCTGTGAAAGTGTGGTGTCAATATTTGAATAGTGACCAATCAGAAACCAGTGACGAGTCAGAGGGAACCGCTAAGATTCCGCCATTTACCTGCTCCTTTTGCCCGTGCAAGCTAATATTGCACCAACCCCCACCTGAAATCTGCAAGATGGGGCCTCATGGCCCCGGGGGAACAGAAAAAAACCTCTGTTTTGTCAATGTCCGAATAACATAATTTGAAAACTGGAACACCCCCATCAACATTGGGAACACCCTGGCAACATTGGCAACATCCCCACCAACATTGGCAACATCCCCCACAACATTGGCAACATGCCTGCAACATTGGCAACATGGTTGGCATCATTGGTAACATGCCCACCAACATTGGCAACACCCCAAGCAACATTGGCAACATCCCTGGCAACGTTGGTAACACCCGGGCAACATTGGCAATACCCCTGTCAACACTGGCAACATGCCCTGCATCAATGGCAACATCACCAGCAACAGTGGCAAATCCCTGCCAACATTGGCAACATCGACACCATCCCTACCAATATCCAGCCGTCATTGGCAACATCTGTGGCAACATTGGCAACACCCAAGCAACATTGGCAACATCTTCAGCAACATTGGTACTGGCAATTTTAGCAACATTGGCAACATCCCCGGCAGCAGTGGCAACATCCTCGGCAATATTGGCAACATGCCTGGCAACATTGGACCCCCCTTCAGGAGTCAACATGTTTTGCCTCCTTGCCAAAAAAAAGATGAACTGTTTGAACTTGGATGTGTATTGACTAACTGGCAGTAGAGGGGGAGGGGCAGCAAAAAATTTCACTCCTTTTTCGGCCAAAAGCCTGCACTATAGCTTAGGGAGTGATCATTTTTTAACAACAGCAGGGGGGTTGGTGGGCTTGAGGGGGGCAACAAAATTTGACCTGTTTTGAGGGTAGCACCTGTAAAAAATGATTACCCCATGCCGGGGGGGGGGGAGGGTAAAAAAAACTTGACCTTTTTTAAGCCAAAAACCTTGCGCATTACTATGCTTCAAAGGCCCCGTGCGCGAGCTAATTTTCGACCCTAAGGGTGGTGTGGTAAAAAAAACATTGACCGCTCCCTTACTATAATTGGAACTAGTGCAGTATGAGGGTATCATTAGGGAGTGTTCATTAAACAACATCAGGGAAAGCGGGAGCCTACCCAAGGATGCATTCCGTTTGCTCACTCTCCATCCTACTCTCTGCGTTCAACTATAGGAAACTACAGACCTAACATCTGGCAGGAGAGTGATATGTCACGACACTACCGACCCTATTTGCCCTATGGGCAATCTCCTGGATTAAGTCGCTAATCAGAGGCCAGAATGATTAAGTCGCTATAGCCAAACAACTAAGTATGGAATGGTACAAGTTAGAAGGAAAAAATGACATATGAAGGAGGGAAACGAAATAAGAGTAAATGGTTCTCTTTAACTGAATAAGGGTCAACTTGACCCTTATTCAGTTAAAGACAACCATTAAGTCTTTGCACCTTCCCCTTGAATCATGGCCATATAGCGACTTAATCCTACAGGGTATTGCACTCCCATATAGCGACTTAATCCTACAGGGTATTGCACTCCCATATAGCGACTTAATCCTACAAGGTATTGCACTCCCATATAGCAACTTAATCCTACAGGGTATTGCACTCCCATATAGCGACTTAATCCTACAGGGAATACTTTCCCTTAATACATACCACTGTTTTTAGCAAACAATACTACATCATCCCCTATGTATTACTCCTGCTTTAAGTCGCTCCTAATTAAGTCGCTAGATAGAAATCCCTCCTATAGAATAGAAGGTTTAAAATGATTTTTTATTCCCATTTTTTAGGACGTTTTATACAAGGTCTAAAATGATTTTTTTTCACTGCCTCCTTATATTACTCCTGCTTTAAGTCGCTCCTAATTAAGTCGCTATACCAAAGCACAATTAAGTCGCTATAAGAGAAATATAACCCCTGTAGGTTTAAGTCGCTAAAGTATAGAATGTGCTCTGTAGGATTAAGTCGCTAGAATATTTGAAAGTCCAGATAAAACATATCAAATCCACTTTTTTCCATTTTCTTACTAGCGACTTAAAGTGTGAAATGGCCGCGCTATGCTGAGGCATTCCCACAGTGCAGTCTCCTAGGGCACACGGACGCTGTCTGCAAACCCAGTTTTCCCGCGCCACTCTCGCCGGCAGCGAAGCTGCTGGTCATTTATTAAAAATCTAGCGTGTGATCCTAATCACAAAAGACTCAGGGCAGGTGTCTGTAGTGTGCTGTCTGTAGTGTGCTGTCTGTAGTGTGCTGTCTGTAGTGTGCTGTCTATATTGTGCATGCCTGTAGTGTGCTGTCTGTAGTGTGCTGTCTGTAGTGTGCTGCCTGTAGTGTGCTAGCTGTAGTGTGTGTTGGGCGCTATTCGCCAATCGGCGCTATTTGCCAATCGACTGTGCGCTGTTTACAAATGGCTGCGAGATTCTAATCAAGTATATTCATCTAGATTGAAATTGATAAGATCTACACACTTTTGATAGGTGGATGCATGAGATCCAACAATATTTATGGTATCACACTAGTATTCCTGAAAATTCGGGTTGTATGGATTCAACGACTTACAAATGAAACAGGTACTCGCACATTCCCTCAAATTTGTATTCCGCGCAGATTGGTATTCTGCGCAGCGCTGATCCAGCGCTATTTACAAATTGCGCTGCGCAGAATGTCAATATTGGCATTCTGCGCAAATTGGTGAATAGCGCCCAACAGGTGTATTCGATTTCATGTCCACAGATGGCAAACTGGTCTGACGAAAAACGTCTCACCTACCCAGAATTCAGATTCCCCATAGGTTTAACACTTAGTGAACTGCCGAAATCGACGAAATGTCTACAGCAGTACTTTGATGTTTGTCTACAGTTACGAAAAAATGTCCTTTTTTGGACAGGTCTACTTTGAGATAGAATTTCAGATAGAACCAATGGACAGAAATCCTACAGGGTATTGCACTCCCATATAGCGACTTAATCCTACAGGGAATACTTTCCCCACTCCTCCTCAGGAGGGATTGGAAATTTTTACGCCCACCCCCCCCCCCGTAACTAATAAATAAGCACTCCTTTACTACGAAATATGAGTAATAATATGACACAAATGGACCCTTAAACCGCATTTTAAATGTGCACTGGTAACTAAAGGTTATGCAGGCAAGGTGTATTATATTATAAAGACAGTAACATTTTGACACCGAGTTTGGCCTTGTCGCGGCTTGTGTTCAGAGTAAGTTGTTTGGCATGTTTTGGCCGCGGCTGCCGACTGGAGCCCCCGCCCCGGCTCCGGGCTAGCTCCGGGCCGGCCCGCCGCTTGGTCCTCGGACGGCAAATCCACTGCCAGCGATAGAAATTTAATGAAACACACTCAGTTTTTTGCTAGTCCCATGAAAGGGTGCAGTAAAGTGCACGTATGCCTCACCTTGAGTTGGTTTTCGAAGAGTAGGAACACTTTAAACACGATTGAAAATATGTATCCACTTGGTCGGCCAACACCCACGTGCGGCCGCTGCAAGATTTGTCAACAAATGACCTCCTCACCGCTCCCAGACGGAACTACAATGACGTGATACAATCTAGTTCTGAATCCTGTGCTCAATTGAGGCAGTTTCTGCCTGTCATATCTATAAAATGTCAGATGGGTGTCGTTTGTATGTAGTTATTGTAGAAACACCGCCAGGACATTGTCCAAACAGGAGATTAGTTTACATGTCCCACAGCCCGGGGCGCGGAGTGATTGGTCATGGCCTACTTTCCGCCCAGTCTCGCCAAATCTCGTTCCCATGGAGACTTGACGAGACATGACGAGACCTGGCCGTGACGTCATGATCCAACATGGCTGACTCGAGGTGTCTGAGCCTGGTCCACGCATGATGTTGGGATAAATTACGGATACCTACAGCATTCAGCAAGTAAATCAATTGTCATTTACCAAGTAAGTATGCCCCTGATGTGTTTGTGAGGTGGCGGCGGCTGTGTCGGGGAGGGGACGCAGGAGAACGGCGTTTTATTGGGGAGGGGAGAGGACCTCGTGTCATGTGGCCTCGGTCAGGGACGTGGATCGTGGCGCAGACATTTAATAAACACAGCATAGCTCGGCTGTCCACGGATTAATTACCAATCACTGCCACCACGACTTCCACACAGCCACCAGGACCAACATCTTGTCACATGGGACGACCCACTGTTACATTGTGAGTCACTATGTGCAGCATATTGAGATATGTAAATGACACGGATGTCTGGTCTGGCCTTCTCCTTGGGCTGCGGCAGGGGGCAGCCACCCACGTGGAGGCTCGGCCCCTGGCTCAGGGTCCTCACATGGCAACAAACCTGGCCGTGTTGTGGACGTGTATTCACGCCTCACGCCGCACATTGACACACACCCTGCACATCCCTGGGAGGACGATCACAGACATACCCGTCTGGGAGTAACGTGAAAGGTGTGCCGTGTTTTGAGGACGTTTGGATGACCTGACATTGGTTTGTTGTGCCCGGATTCCACCTCCACCAAAGTCAGACATGTTGAGATGTGTATTGGGGGGGGGGGGGGGGGGGTGCACCATGTGCTCCCACGTGGTGCTATCCTCTGCTGATGGGGCCCTTTAATAATCATGTCGACTTCATAGATCGTTGATAACTTGTCGATGTTATTGACGAGTTATCCGAATAGACAAGTTACAGCGTCACCCAACATGAAGACACATGTGTCCCACGTGTGTTGTGATGGGTTTAAAGGCCAGTGACAGGAACATGTCATGTCCCATTAAGACTTATGATTTCGCAACTTAACTTATAGTTCTACTTCAACTACACTGTTAATAACTTGTTGATTTCATTGACTAGTTAGTAAAATAGGCCCACCAGTGGCAATGAAGACACGTGCATTAGCACTTATGTTATGACTTATGTTGCCTTGTTGTGGATTGATACATTATTAAAGCCCAGTGATGCCATGTCTCATCAAGACTTGTGATTTCGCAACTCACCTTACAGTTTAAGAATGTGATTGTCCTCTGATTAGCCGCCCTGCCAGGATGTCCATCACCCCAACAACACGTGCTCACAGCCTCTACTTTCAATTATTTAATAGAAAACTGTTTCAATCGATAGAAACTGTCCATATCACATGACATGGGCGTGTAGTGTAAATAGAGAGATGGCTCTTACAGCGGACAGTTCATCATCAACCCCTAAACTCAGGCTAAAGCAGGTGCTGAGTCGTGTTGTCAAAGTCTAGGTGGTATATTGTTGGTGTTGTCATTGACTCTTGTGTTTTATTTCAGGTCCTACAGCATGAGCATAGCCATAGGCCTATGCAATGTTTTTCCCAGTAGGGGGGGCTATTACAACTTATGGATTTGATTTTACAAACCCATGCCCTCGTTTCTTGCACTGTAATCAGTTCATGCCCTTTTGTTTCAGGTCCTGCAGGACTCACTAACTCCTCATGATGGAGACGGACTTCATCACGTCTCTACCCACCGCCGACCTGGGCACCGACCCCCAGGTATTAAAACAACACCTTCTCACTTTGTGCCCGTGGCATTGTCATCAACATTAACATTAAAGCTTTTACTATCAAACTACATATCTGTGTACGGAGCACTACGTCCACACACAAATCAGTATATTTACGAATTAGCAGGCAATATGATTTTATAACATACTTACATAGATATGTGTTATTGTGTAAAAAAATAAAATATGTAAACTTCTGTTTCAAGACCATGACGCATACATACGATCTATGAATTATATATATTATTCAAAATGATCATTATGATTTATTCAAGATAGATATCTAATAAACCAGTTCTGTGAATTGACGAGTTGTAATTGAAAGGGGGAGGGGGTGTTGTATATCATCTGTGACTGAACTGACGAGCTTTATTGTGGGGGGGGGGGGGGGTTATTTACACAGACAAGATACACGTTACAACGTATCACGTTACTATTAGTAGAACATTGTACAACTTAATACAAGATGGGACGTGTCACGGTGATACACCCAGTTAGAGTAATCCCGGTACAGTGCTCATAGAGACTACTGTACTGTAGTTAGTACCCGGCCCCTGCACTCCGTTCATTTCATACACCATCAGCGTTCTGGGATTTCAAAAGGACCCCCTTTCCACGGATTTCTGCCTTAAAAAGGTATCCTTTTCATGGCAAAATCACGGATTTTCTGAGCCAAAAAAGCACCCCTTTTTCAGGAAAACACTGACACCTTTAGAAACTCAAACCCTTTTTTTCAGAAAACGCTGATGTCATTAACATTTACCCTTTTAACAAACTAACAAATACAGATACTTTTATGTTATATTTCATTTAATACCCGTGGTAAGATGATGTGCATACCTTTATATTGCCTTTCAAAAACAAAACTTTGTATCTGTATCTACTTGGTGAGGGGGTTGCGGAAACATGCTGGTTGTGACCATTTTTCACAGACTATGCTTTAAAAAAGACCCTTTTTTCTATTTTCACGGACACTGCTTTGAAATAGACCCCCTTTTCTGTAAAACACTGATCAGTGCTTTATGACAAAATATGACCCCTTTATCAGCGTTTTTTGAACGCTGATGGTGTATAAAATGAAGGGAGTGCGGGGGCCGGGAGTTAGTACTGCACGTGTGTAAAGGGTCGCCCCTGTATCTGGTGTTATCTGAGGTATCTCAGCACGCTGCACCCTCCTCTCACACTCTGGGTGCAGCTATCAGCCAGAACAGGCGCTCAGCGAGATAACACGTCACGTCTACTGTACGGTACTGTACTGTAGTGCAGGCTGTCAGTGACTCCCGTGTTGTACAAGGGTCACCCTCTACTTCTGTAGCTTCAGGTACATTCACTGTTACACATAATTCACACACATCTATGTCATCTATGTCATCTCTTAGGTTTAAGTTTCACATTCCAGTATTTGTTACTTAGATATATGAGTAGAGTATATATGATTGTTATGTCGATGTTATTATGACCTTGTGTACCATTGGTTTTACTGCATATTTATAAATATAATAGCTACGGTTCATGCCTTGATACATTCTGTATAAACTATATGAATATGTAATGTTGCTATATGAACATGTAATGTTGCTATAAATACTGTATGAACTAATGTTGCTATAAGCCTATATGAATATGTAATGTTGCAGTTCTTTAAAACATGCATTACCAGTTGGCTTTATCTAGTGCGGTTCTATTGCACTTTGCGTTGTACGTTTATCTAGGCTAAGTGAAATGATGCATTTGAGTACATGTATGTATACTAGTATAAGACATGCATTAGCTAACTATGGATTCATTGATCTCTAACAATGTACCGGTATGACAGCAGGTAGCCGCTGGTACGGCAGCTGACTCGGCAGGACGGACTGTTTAGTTAATGTGGGTTTATCATGTGTCGGGTTATATACAGGGTGGGTGGTACAAAGTGCTGTCATCATAGTGTATAGTACAGTCAGACATGAGAGGCTGCCTTTAACGTTAATGTTGTACACGTTACGGAAGGCTGCCTCTACATGTCACAGTGTGTGCCACATGTGGCTCCAGGACTCAAGTCTCCTGTAGGTGTGTGTGGGGGGGGGGGGGGGTGTAGGTAGAGTATATCAGCACGTGTAGAGGTTAAAGCTCCAGGTAGTGGTGTAACTTTACCTTAGATATATAAGTACATACATGCAGTTACTGTGCATCTCCATGTGGTACATGTTGGTCCCGGACTCAGGAGCCCCCCCCCCCCCCCCCCACCTGTGGGTGGGTGGGGGTATACCCGCACGTGGGGAGGTAAGCTCCAGCTAACTTTACCCTAGATATACATAAGTTTCTCTGACAGTAGCTTTAATAGTGGGGGCATTGTGGGAGGGATTACCGGTCAAGGAGGGCTGGGGGGGGGGGGGGTGTAAAATACAAAATACTATTGTGCAGTGCTAATGACGGAGGGTTGTGTCTAACGTGTTGTAACAGTGCTTCTCCATCTGTCGTCACTAAGTAGGGATTACCGTGCCTGGTAGGGTAGGGTGGATTACTTACTACTAGTACCTTATACATGATGGGGGGGGGGGGGGTGTTAATCCGTGTGGGAGGGTGTCCGGCTGTAGCTGCACCTGTGACACGGTGTGGAGCAGGGTGCTGGATGCCACACCATGTGGTCACTGTCTGAGGCTCCTGCTGCTGCAGCTGGATGCTCTTACTGCAGTCGGGTTAGCTGTATGGGGTTATGTTGGGTAGGACATGTATGTAGGAGGGATGCGTATAGTATATCATGTTAACATGCGCCCAAGAAAAGAATTTGTGTTCGGTATCCCGGCTGACCTTAAAAATAAAAAGGATTTTTGTATAAAAAAAAAATTGAAAATATTCTTAGCATTTTGGCGTTTTTACTACCATGATTTTCTTTTTACTTTAAATTAAAAAAAAAAAGTAAATTAAAAAGTGCACCTAGTGACCCTATATATTTTTGGCAATGTTAGCGGAACACAACTTTGTTCCCCTTGGCCTGTGTGTGGTGGAAAAATAAAGAAAAAAGTGGTACATGTTGACATGGACAGTATGTGCTACATGTGACACACAGACCACTGTTTCCTCCAACAGCTTTTTTTTTCGCCATGAGGTATATAGTAGGGAAAACACCCAAAACATTTGTAACTGAAGATCAACACTGATGTTATGAATAAACAGCTTAAAAAAAACTTTGGACAGTATGTCATAGGTTGGGTGTGTTGCATGCTACATGCAGTATGTGGCACAGGGCTCACAGCCTCTTCCTTCTGTACTAGGGGGGGGGGGGGGTACTGTATGTAACATAATGTAAATGTAGATATTTTCGTGAGTATAAATTTTCGCGATTTTGCTAAAAAGTGCATTTTCGCGGGTATTAAAATTCGCGAATTTCGGAACATTGTAGTACTTTGACTACAGTGTATAAATTTTCACTCTGTACATATTTTCGCAGATTTTTTAAAATTGCGAAAATCTCGGAAAAATATGTTCCGCGGGAAAATATCTGCTTACAGTAGCATATGTTAGTATATGTTAACATGGGTAGTATATATACATGTATATATACAGGAGGCTGGGTGAGCTACATGTTACACACTGTGGGTGACACTGTTTGATCCTGTACTGTATATAAGGTAGTATATGTTAGTATATGTTAACATGGGTAGTATATATACATGTATATATACAGGAGGCTGGGTGTGCTACATGTTACACACTGTGGGTGACACTGTCTGATCCTGTACTGTATATAAGGTAGTTTATGTCAGTATATGTTAACATGGGTAGTCTATACAGGAGGCTGGGTGAGCTACATGTTACACACTATGAGTGACACTGTTTGATCCTCCTCCTACAACCAGGTGGCGCCACGTGCGGCGCGCCTCACGACCAGCAGCAGCAGCACGCGGTACCTGCCCCCCCTAGCGGGCGGCAAGATGCAGTACGACAAAACTGTGGTAACTATCTGCTGCCTGCCTCACTGTGGGACTTAGTGTATGCTGTATGTAGCACACTGTGTAGGAGTCACTACTGTGTATGTAGTAGTCACTACTGTGTATGCTGTAGTCACACACTATGTAGTAGTGTATGCTGTAGTCACTACTGCTCTGAGACCTGACCGCGTGCCCCATAGTCACTCTACATACAGACACGCAACGTGCGCCAGTCTGATGTGGTCAGCAACTCACTCAAAAGGGAAAAACTAAAATACTTATTTAAAAAAAAGAAACATACTCATTTGTTTATTTTAAAAAGCAGGTGAGATTAATTGAAATTGCATTTAACATTTTGTAATGGTTGCAATTTCTTTTTTTTTCCCCCAGGAAGACAAATTAATTAATTAATTGAGAAAATAATATTTGACTTTGAACACTTTTGAAAAACTAAAATACAAATTTTTATTAAAACATACTTTTTTGTTTATTTTAAAAAGGGGTGAGATTAATTGAAATTGTATTTAACATTTTATAATGATGGCAATATTTTTTCCCTCCAGCAAGAAAGAAATTATGGACAGTTTGAAAGAATTAATAATATTTGACTTTGAACATTTTTCGAAATGGGTCAGTCTGTTATGGTGACATGTTGCACCCGAGATGGTCACAGATTTGGTGTCGTGATGGCTGTGGATGCTTTGTGTCTTTTATTTATTTTCTTTTTCATTTTGTCCCTTTTTTCGTGAACCATCGTCCACAGCTTTACCGTTGGTGAACCCAATGCGGCCGAGTTAAGATATTTTCCCGAAAGGAAAACCAAATGCTTTCTATTCTGGATATGACCGTAGATTATCGATGAGAGGATTGATATTGGGTTCACCAGTGGTACTAGTGTTGACAAGGTAGGTATGGTTACCCTCTAAGGGCTGCATACAAAAAGGTACATAGCTGTGCAGTGTTAAGAGGGTTACGGCGCGTTCACTGTATGCATGGTGTATGTGTGTGTATGTGTGTCTTATAACGCCGACTTGCGGTGGTTTTAGTTTCAGAGCTTCCCCCACGCCCCATCTTCCCACACTCTGCCCCATTTAACATTTCCACATCATTTCCAGACCTTGGGTTAGCCCCATATAGAAAGCTCTACAGCGTGTCTAAATCTGTCTCTTTTGTTCCGATGTAGCGGTTATATGACCAGTTATGCAGCGACACTCTCCTTAACGAGTGCATGCCCCAGCTCACGGGCTTTATGTCAAACAACGGATTTATGCAGTATGATTCTACCGTGGTAAATATTTTACGACACGTTTCGAACACGTCTCGGATGCTGTTCAGAAACTTTTATTATGCGTTCTCACAATTTGTATTCTACAAGTAAAATATGTAGAATAGAAAAAATCATTTTGACCGACAAAGAAGCTGTGTCGTGAGGTGCAGAGTAGGTGAAGCTAGAGCTGCCATATTGTAGCACCACGCGACCCACCCCGCCCTCCTCCTACCCTGACTTAGTCCCGTCCCCTGCTGTTATCATGCTGCCGGACAGGGCTGCTAAGTTGTTAGGAGTGATATCTGGGATTGTTGTATTTTTGCTATTTTCTAAGCTTGCATGTGTTTTTGTATAGAACATTTAGTGCATGCTGTAGAGATTATAGTTATTGTTAATTTTCAATTTGAAAATAGATTTCATTTAGAGTAATTCCTTAAAAGTTCAATTTACAAAAGATTGCTTCAATTTTAATAAGAATATAATAAGACCAAGTTGCTGTAAATGTCAGTAAGTTAAGTAGTAACAGTAAGTTTGATGCTACAAGTCTGTCCCCCACCTACACCACGTGCTGACCCTGTGTCCTGTTGTAGCCGGTGAACCTGTTCAGTGACGGAGAGAACTCAGAGGATGACGACTCGCTGCTGCTGGATGTGGGCGGCCCGGGCGACCTGCCGGCTGTGCCCACCTCCAGTGCTGACGGCCTGTTCCATGTGGATGCTAACGGCACCGTGTCTGTAGACCTGGGCTCCCTCAGCTCCCGGGGCCGCACGGTGAGTGGAGGCACTGAGCTGTCTGCCATGGGGTCGGTGGGAGGAGGCAGCCTCGACTCTCTGTGTGTCGAGAGTCTGTTCAACCTGCCCGACGAGTTCAAGATGGCCGACGGTGACTTCCAGCTTGACCTGGACGCCAACATCAACGCTGCTCTGTTTGAAGACGGTATGTACCACAGAGATCATTGCACCCAGCAATGTCTAACACACTATGCCCATTTGTTGTCATAATTTTTTGTCCACCTCTAATGTATTAGGTGACCCTATCACAGAATAAATGAAATATTTGAATAAATAGAATGATCGATTTGGAAGAAAGAAAAAGAATTTCCTGAAATGACAAGTTGATTTGTCACCTCCTCAGGTATAGCAGCCAATGACATGAGCAGCCTCCTGGAGCAGTTTGAAGAAGGTGAGTGCATGTTACCTTAGTTACCGTCAAGGTGTACCTTAGTTATCATCACGGTGCACCGTAGTTACCGTGACGGTGCGCCTTAGTTACCATCATGGTGCACCTTAGTTACCTACACGGTGCACCTTAGTGACTGTCATGGTGCACCTTAGTTACCATCATGGTGCACCTTAGTTACCCTCATGGTGCTCCTTAGTTACCTACACGGTGCACCTTAGTTACCTACACGGTGCTTCTTAGTTACCTACATGGTGCACCTTAGTTACCGTCAGGGTGCACCTTAGTTACCTACACGGTGCTCCTTAGTTACCTACAGGGTGGTCCTTAGTAACCTACACGGTGCACCTTAGTTACCGTCAGGGTGCACCTTAGTTACCTACACAGTGCTCCTTAGTTACCTACATGGTGCACCTTAGTTACTGTCAGGGTGCACCTTAGTTACTGTCAGGGTGCTTTTTAGTTACTGTCAGGGTGCACCTTAGTTACTGTCAGGGTGCTCCTTAGTCTACCTACACAGTGCACCTTAGTTACTGTCAGGGTGCTCCTTAGTGACTCAGGGTGCACCTTAGTTACCGTCAAGGTGCACCTTAGTTACTGTCAGGGTGCACCTTAGTTACCTACATGGTGCACCTTAGTTACCGTCATGATGCTCCTTAGTTACCTACACAGTGCACCTTAGTTACCTACACGGTGCACCTTAGTTACCGTCAGGGTGCACCTTAGTTACTATCAGGGTGCTTTTTAGTTACTGTCAGGGTGCACCTTAGTTACCTACATGGTGCACCTTAGTTACCATCAGGGTGCACCTTAGTTACTGTCAGGGTGCTTTCTAGTTACCATCATGGTGCACCTTGGTTACTGTCAGGGTGCACCTTAGTTACCATCATGGTGCACCTTAGTTACTGTCAGGGTGCACCTTAGTTACCATCATGGTGCACCTTAGTTACTGTCAGGGTGCACCTTAGTTACCATCATGGTGCACCTTAGTTACCATCATAGTGCACCTTAGTTACCATCATGGTGCACCTTAGTTACCATCATGGTGCACCTTGGTTACTGTCAGGGTGCACCTTAGTTACCATCATGGTGCACCTTAGTTACTGTCAGGGTGCACCTTAGTTACCATCATGGTGCACCTTAGTTACCATCATAGTGCACCTTAGTTACCATCATGGTGCACCTTAGTTACTGTCAGGGTGCACCTTAGTTACCATCATGGTGCACTGTAGTTACCATCATGGTGCACCTTAGTTACCATCATAGTGCACCTTAGTTACCATCATGGTGCACCTTAGTTACCATCATGGTGCACCTTAGTTACCATCATGGTGCACCTTGGTTACTGTCAGGGTGCACCTTAGTTACCATCATGGTGCACCTTAGTTACTGTCAGGGTGCACCTTAGTTACCATCATGGTGCACCTTGGTTACCGTCATGGTGCACCTTAGTTACCGTCAGGGTGCACCTTAGTTACTGTCATGGTGCACCTTAGTTACCATCAGCGTGCACCTTAGTTACCGTAAGGGTGCACCTTTGTTACTGTCAGGGTGCACCTTAGTTACTGTCAGGGTGCACCTAAGTTACTGTCAGGGTGCACCTTAGTTACTGTCAGGGTGCACCTTAGTTACCGTCATGGTGCACCTTACTTACCGTCATGAGGACACCGTACTAACCTTATATTGTGATGGTTTTCAGCTGCAGCCACTCTGCCGGATGTTGACGTCACAGGTGAAGATGTAACCGGTGATGACGTCACAGGTGATGACGTCACAGGTGATGACGTCACAGTTGATGACGTCACAGGTGATGAAGAGGCCCCTGTCAAACAGGAATCTGGGTTAGTATTCTATATGGCCTCATACTCAATGCACCACAGCATTATTCCACCTGCCAGCAAATTGTAGCACTGAAATATCTTTTATACGTACTGGTAGTAAAGATCAATGGGTGTCTATACAACTAATACAAGTAAGTATGCGAAATATGTTTTGCGGTTTTATAATATTTAACCCCTTTAGTGCCACATCATGCAGCAAGCATATCTTGTTGTCGTAATGCACCAACAAGGCGCTACATCACTGACCCATAGGGAATGTAACTATAGCGTCACCATATTGCAGCACTCCTGAGTCACTTACATCATAACCAACTACATGCTGCCAATAAAGGATTAATGTTGAACCATAGTATTCCCCAATATATAAATTCACAGATCACGCTAATATCGGTAGTCAATCAAGTATACTGTTCATAGCTGCCACCGATGTTTACCAAAGAAGGTTTGATGTTACATAACTTATAGAGGTAATCGTGTACATCCACCAGATTTTAGACATGTAAGGTTCCATGCGTTATATGACATAACAAATGGAACATAGAATATCGTAGAAAGTAATTACAAATGTTGCATAGTGTTACCACTACCCCGTGTTGTTGCAGTTCTGCGGCTGCCTCCCCGGAGCGTGAGTCGGAGGTGATGCGACTCCTGATGACCAAGAACCCCGTCAGTGTGCCCAAGAAGGGGCTCGGGGCCGCCTCCAAGAACATCGTGGCCTCCAAGGCACCTCCCCCCAGCACGCCCCCCAAGGCAGCTCCACCACCCAGACCAGCACCCAAGGCTGTGCCCCCGTATAATAAGGCTATATCAGGCAAGCCACGAAACATGTTTTTCCCTGCTAGACCTGTGCCTCCCACGAAAACATCCAACAAACCCTCGAAATCCTCGAAAACATCAAAAAGTTCAAAAAGCAGCTCAAATGCAGTACACAGTAAGACATTCAATGCTTCTAGACTAAGGCAGTCTCGTAGAGACCACCCGAACCGACTAACTCTCTAATCCTGGCCATTCCTATAGTGTCTTTTATTTTCAGTGTTTCTCCAGATTAAAAGCAGTAAAAACTAACCAAACTAATGTCATTGTCAGAAGTTTGCGGCCATATGCCTAGTGTAGTCAGCCGGGTTGGCTACCAAGTAGAGCATCCGCATTGACGTAAGGTGCTGGGTTCAAATCTTGGTTAAAGACACTTTTCTGCTGCCAGTACAATATTAATGCCTTTTTAACCAACATTTATAAATGGAAGTAGGAATCTATCTCAGCCCATTGTATGCAATGTTGATACATTGTACTACTATTACTAGGGGCCTACCTTGATATATATTCAAAGCTTTAACATAGGCTTAAGTCCAAGGCACCACCACATTACAACACATGTTACATACCCCATAACAATGCTGTGTTAGTGTGAATGCCACTTGAAGACAAACTGCTATAGAATAGACTAACATAGAATTGTGTAAAGTTTATGCACAAAGTATGAAACAATTTTGGAATGGGTCATTGTAGATGTTTTCTATGAACACATGTATGTGCAAAGTGAAATCTGTGATGTGTGTGCAAAGTGTAAGCTGTTATGTGTGTGCAAAGAGTAATGTGACCTGTGATAACACATAAAACCTAGCTGTCTTGTACACACTAGGAATACACCACTGTATTGACCACATCTCTAGAACTGGCCATCTCATGTTGATAACTTGATTATGGGAACTTAAAGCAAATGTTTTGAGCAGCCAGAGGCAAGAACATATTTTGAAAAGGTCTTGTTTTAAGTCAAACAATAAAAACAGCCACTAGTGGAAAAATCTAAGTTATTAAAGTAAGAGGCCTTCCATAATGCAGGATAACATCTGACAGTTGTCTCATGCTGACATCCCTTGTACTTTTGCAGCGTCCAAAGTGAAGACGCCGACCCCAGAAGTGCTACAGAAGATCCGTGCGTCCAACAAGCGCAAGTCGACCATCATGCTGCCCACGGCGGCCGCACCCTTAAAGTCTGAGCGTCTGCGCGGCCTGCCTCCGTCCTCTACCCCCAGTGTGCGCGGCCGGCCCCCGTCACCCGCTGAGAGCCGCAGGAGGGGGGGTGTCATGAAGCCGCTGGTGGTGGAGACCACGCGGCGCTCCTCCCGTCACACGAGCAGCGCCCCCAGCTCCCCCAAGAGGCGCCCTCAGGTGGCGGGACCCAGCAGTGCCCCCGTCTCCCCCGTCCACAAGACGGCCCCCGCCTCGCTGCTGCCGCCCAAACCCGCCCTGACCCGTAACGTGCAGAGTGAAGGGGACGTCAAGTGTTTAGTGAAGCCGCCCGAGTGTGAGTACCAGGTGAGCAGCGACTACTTCTCCGTCATCGTAGACCACGACTACTGCCAGAACTCCCGCCAGCCTCACAGTGGGACGCAGCCCTCCTCACAAGCCGCCTCCCCCCGCAGCCCCAGCTACAACAGTCCCAGCTACAACAGTCCCAGCAGTCACAGTCCCAGCAGCAACACCCCCAGCTGTAACACCAGCCCGGTCACCGTGAGACCTGAGGAGGAGGATGGCAGTATGTTGAAGAGCCTGCTGCTGAATAAGAACCTGGCCGCTCAGTTAAAGCGGCAGGCGGCGGCCGACCGGGCGCGGCAGGCGCGTAAAGTGAGCGTCAACCTGGACGTGGTTGACATGGAGATAGAGGACCAGGAGCCGGCCCCGGCCTCCCCCCCGCCCCGCGGCGCCCCCACCCGGCACCCGGGCAGCACCAGTAGTACCCCCGGCCCCCACACGGGGGCAGCAGCGGGCGGCGCTCATGTCATTGGGGGTATAGCTGTAGGCCTGCCGCTGCCGCCCCTGCCACCCCTAGACCAGCTCCCCCGGGACTGTGAGCTGCGGCAGCTGGGCAGCGGCAGCGACTCCAACGACTCGGTTAGGCCCGTCAATGACATGAACGTCATCCTGAACAAGGTGAAGGCGGCCATGTCAGGACAGGTGTCCTCCCCGCCCCCGGCAGCCGCTAACAGCACGCAGGACGAGGCCGTCAGTAAGGCTGTACGTGAGATGAAGCACATCCTCAACTCTGTCAGCCTCACACACAAACGCCAGGACCGCCCCCACCCACATACCAACTCGCAATCACACCCACACCCACACCCCAACACACACCCGCACCCACACCCACAGCAGCATAGTGAGCGGGCCGGCAGTAGACCCAACAGCAGACACGAGCGGAGTAGACCAGACAGCGGCAGACAGGACAGAACCAGACCCGACATGAGCAGACCGGACAGGAGCAGGCACGCACGGAGTAGCCGACATGAGAGGAGTAGTCAGCATGAGCGGAGTCAGCGACACGAGAGGATTCAACCCGCGGTACACGAGATGAACGCCATCCTAAACAGGGCCACGCTGATGCCACCCGTGAGGAAAACTGAACATGGACAACAAAGAACTGAACAAGGCATACCCCAGAGAACTGAGAATGTACCCCAGAGACTGGAGAGTGTACCCCAGCGGAGTGTGACCCCTGTAAGTAGAAGTGTGACCCCTGTGAGTAGACAGAGCCCAGTTAAAGACAGCGATGAGATGCAAGCACTCCTCAAACAGTCCAACCCTATCCTAAATAATGTCAATATGACGCCTGTTAAGACTGAGCCTGTTAAGGCTGAGCCTGTTAAGACTGAGGCTGTTAGGACTGAGCCCGTTAAGGCTGAGCCCGTTAAGACTGAGGCCACTAAGAGGGAGCCCTCTCCGGTGCCCATGGAGGTGGGTGTCCCAGAGACGTCGGTATCGCCCGTCAGTCACACACCAGTACTCACAGCCTCCCCCGAGGTGCGGGTCATCCACCCGCCCACCACCCGGGTCATCAACATCCGTCAGGAGCCGGCCGAGGGGGCACGCACCGTTATAAACATTGTCAACGGTCAGACGCAGGTCGTCAATCTGGACGGTTCTCCCACTAAGGAGGAGCAGACTTTGTCACTCACAATAGACTCGAGCACTGACCTAGATAAACTCAGTGCCACTGACCTTGAGAAGGTCAGCGCACGCATCGCGAGACTTGTAAATGAACACAGTAATTCCTGCTCCCCCATCCCGTCACCGGTACCTACAGAGACAGTCGAGGCACCCACAGCGGTGGTCGACCAGATCCCAGCCCCTGTAGAAGTGGTCGACAAAACCCCAGAACCAGCAGTGGTGGTCGATAAAACCCCGGCCCCTGTAGCAGTGGCCAGTAAAACACCAGCACCAACCAAAACCAAGAGGAACTACAGAAAGCGTGAGCCGTCCCCACCACACGAAGAGAACAATCTGTTTGACAAACTGCCCACCTACTTCACGACTCTGACCAAGACGCAGAAACCGGAGAAGTCTCGTGTGGAGTCTCACCGCATGGTGAGTGAGGTGAGAGGGTACGACCGGGACCCGTCCCCGGAGAGGGACGTGGGGTTCAGCAAGCTGCCGTCCTACCTGTGTTTCACCAACAGCACCAAGTACGACCAGGAGGAGGCGGGGGTGGGTGCTCGGCAGCAGCCCTGTACCCGGGCGGAGGCCCTGGCCGCCCGCGCGGAGGCCGTGTCCAGCCCCCCCGTCCTAGACTGTGAGCGGCCCTACACCAGCGCACGCTCCAGCCGCAGCGGCACTCCCAACCTGATGATCGCCTCGCGCCCCAACTCTGAGTCGCGCCACACCTCGCGCGCCCCCTCCCGCTCCTCCCGCTCCTCCTCCAGGTCCTCCTCCTGTGCCTCCTCCTCCCGGGAGGCTTCCCGCTCCCCCTCCCCCCTCAGGCAGCGCTCCCGGGGCAGGTCGGCCGTCAGGAGGCAACCCTTCCGCAGGAAGAGACACTCCTACTCCTCATCTCACTCGAGTTCAGGGTGAGTGCAATTACCTCTGCTATTGGTGTCATCTTAAAAGTTCAAATTTGTAGTTTCCATGTTCATGTTCCTTAATTTGCATGTGAAAGCCTTGGAAGCATTTTGAAAGTTAAAGATGCGTGTAAATTAAAGGTGACAATGATCAACACGTCTTTAAGTATCAAAATAGATATGTTTTATAAGACTTAACATCCCCAAGAGGGAACTCCTAACCTGTTGTAATGAGAGAATTTGCCCATGAAGATTGGCAACTAAATGTATATTCCCATTTTACCACCACACAGGTCGCAGTCCCGCTCAAGGTCAAGGTCACGGCTCAGGAGTAGCAGAAGGTCCTTCTCAAGGTCGTCCTCACGGTCGAGGTCATCGTCATTAAGAAGAGACATGACGAGACGCAGAGACCGAGTCAGGCCAGCGTGAGTCAGCATTTAATGGTATCTGTAATAGAGTCAGGCCAGCGTGAGTCAGCATTTAGTAGTATCTGTAATAGAGTAAGGCCAGCGTGAGTTAGCATTTAGTAGTATCTGTAATAGAGTAAGGCCAGCGTGAGTCAGCATTTAGTAGTATCTGTAATAGAGTCAGGCCAGCGTGAGTCAGCATTTAGTAGTATCTGTAATAGAGTAAGGCCAGCGTGAGTCAGCATTTAGTAGTATCTGTAATAGAGTCAGGCCAGCGTGAGTCAGCATTTAATAGTATCTGTAATAGAGTCAGGCCAGCGTGAGTTAGCATTTAGTAGTATCTGTAATAGAGTAAGGCCAGCGTGAGTCAGCATTTAGTAGTATCTGTAATAGTCAGGCCAGCGTGAGTCAGCATTTAATAGTATCTGTAATAGAGTAAGGCCAGCGTGAGTCAGCATTTAGTAGTATCTGTAATAGAGTAAGGCCAGCGTGAGTCAGCATTTAGTAGTATCTGTAATAGAGTAAGGCCAGCGTGAGTCAGCATTTAGTAGTATCTGTAATAGAGTAAGGCCAGCGTGAGTCAGCAGTTAGTAGTATCTGTAATAGTAGTACACTTTGAATATGAATAGGTGTGAAAAGTCTTACATGTAATTCCTCCCTAACTGGTCTGTTCTCCTGATGCTCAACTGTTGCTATCAAACGCATCTTTTACTTAGCGATTGACTACCTTTGTGTCATTTTAACAATTGTAACAATATCTTGTACTTTCCTGCAGGTTCAACCATCGATCACGTTCCCGGTCACGCGAAGAAGATCGTGAACTAAAAGAGAAGATCAAAAGGAAAAGAATCGTAAGTTGTCTATGCAGTCAATCATTCTTTTGTAACTGTAAAAGCTGGCATTTTAATCAACAGAAAGAAAATCAAAAGTTCTAAATATTTTGGTCAAATTCATGTAATGTATTCGGTCAAATACATCTATTTTGAATCTCTAAACACCCAGGTAGTTATCAGGAGTCGGCTTGTTCTGACTGAAAGTAACCAAGATGCATATTTTGACTTTGGTAGACTATGCATCTGCAGGAATTATCATATTTGAATTTTTTCCTGTTCCATCAGGTCCAGATACTGTAGGGCTGCAATGGTATATTATAGTTTGCCTATCTGTGACCAATATTAAGTGTGTGAGGGTCAGAAACATCAAAATTAGCACTTTCCACACTTTCTTGGAAAGAGGACATGTATTACAGTGGCAAATGAAATAATTTGGAGGAGTATGTACTCTTTTGATAATTTTATATTGAATATATATGGGGTGTGTAGAGGTGTATAGGCCTTTAGAGTCATAGTAGGTGGGTCCACCATATACAATTTCACTGGTTCAGTTACAATCACAGTCACACTGACTGGTACCTTATCCTTGGTTAACCATTACTTCCAGGGTAGGCACTTGGATAAATTTTTTAAAACGGTTACAATATATTTTGACTGCAATCATGTAATAGAGCACATTGACCCCCTCTCAGAACATTTGGAATTACATTTGTATCCTAAGTAGAAGTGAAGATATCAACCAGAACATGCATAGGCTGCAGAAGCAAGCTGGTGCTATACAAATATACACAGCCTGGTGTGGCAAGTTGGCACCAACTACTAGAGACACTCTGTTCTCTCTTTAATTGCAAGGTAACATGACATATCAGGCGTGCACAGTGTTACAAGGCCTAAAAAAAAAAAAAGTTGTGTTCCGGTATCCCGACCGACCCTACGTTTTTGGGGCCGACCCTTATTTTTTTTGCACATTTTTTTAATTTTTGAGGAAATTTATGACATTTTTGGCGTTTTTACTACTAAAATTGACATTTTTGACAAAAAAAAAAATTGTAAAAAAAAAAAAAATCCGACCTACCGACCCTGTTTATTTTTGGCCATGTTACCGGAACACAACTTTTTTTTTTTTTAGGCCCAATGTTACTTGTCTTCATATATCTCACTGATTAAACCCGAATCATACAATATGTGACTTGTATAGCACATTTTTTATCGATTAAAATGAACAGTGATACCAGACACAGGTGATGAGACCACAGATTAGATCTCAACCATGACTCACCGGTGACATCTGGTGTTAGGATCTAACATCTTACATATAGGCTTACATAGGGATACCCAGACTGGTATATCAAGACAGAACATTACTAATTTAGGGGGATGCAGGAAACCTCTTGGGATTCCACGCAGGAGGCTGGAAACGGACATGTAGCACACTATTGATATGTAGAAAGAGGGCCGCATGTAAATACAAAGGGGCCATGAATATTTCAATGAAATTTGCTTAGATAAAGTTGACCTTTACATTTGGATAATTGCCATATTAGGACTTACAATTAAATATATTCCCAATGATAAGTAGCGGATAGCCGGCTAAAAGAGCTTTCCAATAAGCTAGTGCATGCTCTGTTATCTCTAATAGGGGCTGAATAGGAGCAAGAACGAATAGAGTCATTTCAGACAGGCACTCATACGGGTGCCAATTTTAGTGTGCCACCTGTGACTGCTGGTTTGAGCCCTGCAGTGCGGTTCTTCCAAGTGCCTATCCAGGGACAATCTTGTACCCAACATATCAGTGCGGGTCCTCGCAACAAGCGCCAGTCCCTACTAGGCCTTATAAAGCATTGATCATATGTCTATATGGCAGTGGTGGATGACATGAGTCTTTTTAGGCTACAGCTGATACAAACCCACCAAGGCTTTCCACTTAGTATCCTCATCGATATTAATTCTCCATTAGCCATACCTCTATAATGAAGGACCTTATAGGCTACCATGAGTGTGTGCATGTTGACTGTGAGTGAGGCTGACAGGTGTGTGTTGTGTTACAGGAGGAGCGTCGCATCGTGTACGTGGGCCGCATCGCGGGGGACCTGACACGCCGCGACCTCAGGCAGCAGTTTGAGAGGTTTGGGGAGATAGAAGACGTCAGCGTCCACTTCAGGGAACACGGAGGGTGAGTTTTACATTGAACAAATATCCCTACTGAAGGCACGGTTTTGAAATATTGCTAGAACTAACAATTTCTTAAAATTCTGCTCAACAAGCGTAAATTCATCTATAGGATTGACTTGCTTTAAGAATTGCCATATTTTGTCAGTTATTTTCTCGATTATCGAGTTTAAATGCGGGTTATTCATCAGGCATTTATGGTACCAAACAATTATTTGCCAGCTAAATGCCAGTTCAAACTGACTGGAAAGTAGTGGGATGCCTGCATCTTCTCATCTGTGCAGTAATGATAGCACCCTCAAGTTGTCCTTCCACATTTCAGAGACAACTACGGGTTTGTGACATTCATCTACACTTCAGATGCCTACGCAGCCATCGAGAGTAAGTTTAAAAACATACATAGACTAGAGTAAGTTGATATACAGACTAGAGAAAAGGAAACCAGTAAATAAACTATACATAGACTGGGGAAAGCAGTAAGTAAAATATATAGACTAGAGAAAAGGAAAGCTGTAAGTAAAATATTCAGACTGAAAGAGAATAATAGACTAAAAGAAAAGAAAATAGTAAGTTTAACATCATACATAGACTAAAGGAAAGGAAAGCAGTAGTAATTTTGCTAGCGAGAAATGTTTTCTCCAACCGTCAAAATATTTTGATAACACAGTAATTTTGTCTGCATAGATATTAAAGAATACCGCTGTAATGGGTCATTGACTTGTTGTGTTTCAGAGGGTAACAAGATGAAGGGTATGGAGAACTACGACTTGTGCTTTGGTGGTCGACGCGAGTTCTGTAAAGCACAGTACGCTGATCTAGGTATGTCATACTCAGCTCTCTACTTAACCCTTTAATGACTGCAGGTTGATTAAATGCAGCATAGTTAAGGCTGCATTCATGCATTACCCTATAAGGGCTGCATTCATGCATTACCCTATAAGGGCTGCATTCATGCATTACCCTATAAGGGCTGCATTCATGCATTACCCTATAAGGGCTGCATTCATGCATTACCCTATAAGGGCTGCATTCATGCATTACCCTATAAGGGCTGCATTCATGCATTACCCTATAAGGGCTGCATTCATGCATTACCCTATAAGGGCTGCATTCATGCATTACCCTATAAGGGCTGCATGGTGCTTAATGCAGCATACCCCTTCTAGTTAAGGCTGCATTCATACATAACCCTATAAGGGCTGCATGGTGATTAATGCAGCATACCCCTTCTAGTTAAGGCTGCATTCATACATAACCCTATAAGGGCTGCATGGTGCTTAATGCAGCATACCCCTTCTAGTTAAGGCTGCATTCATACATAACCCTATAAGGGCTGCATGGTGATTAATGCAGCATACCCCTTCTAGTTAAGGCTGCATTCATACATAACCCTATAAGGGCTGCATGGTGCTTAATGCAGCATACCCCTTCTAGTTAAGGCTGCATTCATACATAACCCTATAAGGGCTGCATGGTGATTAATGCAGCATACCCCTTCTAGTTATGGCTGCATTCATACATAACCCTATAAGGGCTGCATGGTGATTAATGCAGCATACCCCTTCTAGTTATGGCTGCATTCATACATAACCCTATAAGGGCTGCATGGTGATTAATGCAGCATACCCCTTCTAGTTATGGCTGCATTCATGCATAACCCTATAAGGGCCACATAGTGATTAATGCAGCATACCCCTTCTAGTTATGGCTGCACTCATGACTAACCCTATAAGGGCCACATAGTGATTAATGCAGCATACCCCTTCTAGTTATGGCTGCACTCATGACTAACCCTATAAGGGCCACATAGTGATTAATGCACCATACCCCTTCTAGTTAAGGCTGCATTCATGATGAACGTTTTTCCTTGATTTCAAGTGTGTTTTTTTTCTTTTATGTCAAGAAGACCTGTACTTTAAAACCTATAGAGAATCTCTATTCCGGGGCCTCTATTTGAACATCTTTTTGAGATTAGTCAATTTTATCCCTGTTAAATGCACTATTATAGCCCTCGTTGTTAGCTGAGAGTTTGATTTATTAAAGTATTAATAGGAAAGGCAGACAGTAAAAGTAAAATACAATTTCTGAAAATAGACCTATTCCCCCCAACAGTTTGACTAAACCTTGTATTTGCTGGTTTCAGACGGTAACATGGAACATGACGAGGAGATGGCGCCCGTGTCTGCCAAACCCGCCAGCGTCTCCGCTAGCATGGACTTTGACGAACTACTCCGTCAAGCTCGCACTAAGATCAAGAAGAAACCAGCGGCACCAACAAAACGTGACGCGGAGTGCCATTGACAACTAGCGGCGGGCCCCATGCCTGGACACAGCTGCAGGAGACTAGGAGTAACGACAGAGGTGCTGCCGGAGAGATGACAGCAGTGACGTCCCAGCCGTCGGTACACACCGCGCTGGGACCACAAACAGACTCTGTATCTGTGACTACATACTAACAGTGCTATACATAACAGTGACACACCACGCCACTGGTCCTACCTTTGTAGCAAGTACTACTTATTCACTGGGATTTCCGTGATATATTGATATATTTCCCATAGAAAAGTGACCAAAGTTTCCTACTTTGTGCATCTCTACACAACCTGTACCTGACACATTACTACATGTGCCACTCAATTACTACTTTTCAGTAGGAGTTTTGGGGCAAATTATACTAATTTCTTGAAAATTGACCAAAATATGGAGGTTACCTGCCTGTTTTTTTGTCCCCGGAGTGGCATCCCATTGCATAAACTAGAGAGTTGTTGTGACTGCGGGACCCTGTACCAGGTCATGTGACTGTACACGGGGTGGTACCCTAACAGTCAGAGACTGAAGCGGGATGCACGGCTTGGTCTGGTCTCCAGCCGCTGTCTGTTACATGTTGTACAATACCATAATGCCCCGGCTGTGAGTGGACCACTTGTTATCATTAGACTTTATTCAAGCTCAAATGTTGCTGACATTTATATACTCAAGATACTGAAGCCTGTGGAACGGTCATACTCACCATGTTATAATGGCGTCAGTGAGTCCCCTTTGACACCTTTAGTCTTTCATTTACCCTCTTCTTGTATACGGTGATGTAAAGAGACGACCAGGCTAGAACATAAGGGCAGGTGCAAGGCCCAATTCATGACGCTATCAGTGGGTGGCATTGTCATGTGTGATGTACCATAATTGTATCAACCTGTTGTAGCAAGCTGAAGTAGTCTTTATGATCCATTGATGAGAATATAAAAGCTGAATATGATACGGTAATGTTAGGTGCTGTATGACTTTGTTGGACGCGGATTGCGGATGTAATTGATATAAAATGAGTCATCAACTCAATAATTGTTTGCCCTAGAATGGAATTGGCTACGGTGTCCCTGGGTTTATAAAATTGTTATTGGGGTTTGATTCTTGTACATTTTGTGTATATTTTCTTGCCAAGGCCAGTATAGTTTATAAGATGTTGAAGTCTATTAGATTCGGATGAATTACTAGAATAGGATGGGAAATGTGCTTTATCCTGGTCGGAAAAAGCCCACTGAAGTAGTCTAATGTGGGTTGAGAGTGCTTAATGTTAGCTAATATACCGTGTGGCCATGATTGGTGCGCACCATGGATGAAGTTCACGCATCTATCCATCCACTCAAAGATATAAACACTATATAGAAAATCGTGAGGAGTAAATTCACGGCGTTTTGTTTATGAGACTGTAGTTGTTGATATTTAGGGAATATATACGGTACCCTTGGATTTGTCCAAGCTGCCAGTGCAAAATGGGCTTTGCTAGCAACTGAAAACTACCTCACATATTGTAAGGTTATGTAAGCCATTGCCAAGTCTTTTGTGCTTAATACTCCTCAAAATCTTATCATAAAACGGTAAACCTTTCCAGTATCACAGAATGGTAATTTCATGGAGTGCTGTAAATCCTAGATGTAGGTGTAACGTATCGGGAATGTTCTTTTACACTGAAATTGGCACTCCTTGAAATATGTCAAATACCAGAAGTGAATACATTATGTTTGAGACAAGTTCTTGTGTCATGCGCTTGATTAATTGCATGATAAGCGATTAATCACATGTTAGGTCAGAAAAGCTTGTTCAATTGAAACTACCTAACGTTAGCGCGATGTGTATCCTTGAGTGATGCGCCAATTGCTGCGAGTGGTGCTATGTTACTACTGTAGGCCGCCATATAGACATACATGTACCCCGTAGTACACATTCCGTGCTACAACAAAATAATCAAATCAGTTAGAATCAATGCCATAGTATTAAGGGGCCGCCATAGCATGGGCATAGCCTCTCTAGAGACATAGGATCAGTACATGTAAAGTATGCAGGGCCATGGTGTGCATGAACTAGAGCCGCTAGTTTTACATCGTGAGGAATAAGTCGAGACATCCTTAAACCCAGACAGTGGACATCCTTGAAAATGTGTTGCTAAACTGGATCATGATTTCTGATTCCCAGACTCAATTTTAGTCAATATTGAGACATTGAGCTTGATAACTATGAGTCAAACTTATTCTAAGGACAGTGGGAACTCCTCCTGATACATGATTCCACATAACACACTGGACATATACAACTGCTGATGAGCTCTTATTGTGGAGTTGGTGAGAGGCTGGTGCTGTATGGTGACCCCCGCACACACGTACAGCTGTTAGACGCTGGTAGTGGTAGACGTGGTGTACAGAGGGCAGAGTTGTTACCACGTCCTGGGTGCACACAAGTAGGGGTCAGGGTTCCCACGTGTCATGGAAAGTCGTGGAATTTGAAAGCTGTCTGGAAAGTCATGGAATTTTGATAAAAAATGCTGTGTGTCATGGAATGTCATGGAATTTGAAAATAATGGAATTAATATTACAAAATCTCCTAATGTACCATTCACTTTCTAGATTTGAGAAATTTTCTTGGGAGACCAAGCCCCCGACCTCCGCAAAAATGTCATGGAAAATTGAGATTTTTGTCATGGAATGTCATGGAATTCAATCTGATTTCTTTTGTGGGAACCCTGAGTGGTACGTGTGACAGCGGATTGTCCGTCATGCAGACAGCGTCAAATTAGAAATATATTTAGGTGACCAAGGAGAGGCACCTGAGGAGTTTTCCTTTTTTGTAAATTTGTTTGGGTTGATTTCTAGAAACCAAGGTAGAAACAGTCTAGAAGTGCATCTTTGTGCGGTAGTAGTGTGAGTGTGTGTGTGTGTGTGAGTGAGTTACAGTGAGTGGTTCCAGTTGTACTCTGCAGGTTGTCGCTCAATTTGTGTTGTCAACGAGACGGAAATATGCCATCGTGCAAACATGTATATCAATGAAATCTAAACTAAATTTCCACATCTAATGATATTCACCTGGATAAGTATAAATTGATTTAAAACATGAACTATTGAACCGCAATGAGTAAGACATACCACATACTGTTTCTAATATGTCAGATGTCTGTTCTAAATAGAGAAAACCACCTGTTGGGTGTTTGATATAACTAAAGCGGTGTTATGTTAACATGGTAGAGTGTATCTTGTGAATGACAGACAGAAATAGAACCAACATCACGGCTAGATAAGGTCAATGCACAGCTGTGCAATTCCTGTTACATCAGAAAAATTCGTAAGATTCAGTTTCCATATGATGTCATAGATTTGCGAATTGAGTGTAGATGCAATTAGGGCTCATTTTAATGATGAATTCTGCTGCCCTGGATAAAAGTGAACTGGTGCAGTAACGCCATTTGTCATGTAAGTGTCAGAATCCCTGCCCAGATGGACTGCTAAGTAGCTGACATAATCTGTAATACTGCGTGATAATAATGGATGATACTCCGCTCTAGGTGGTCCATGTGGATGTAAAGTAAGGCCAGCACGTTGGTGTACTCATGATGCATGAATTACATGTAGTAGCAGTGAGTAGTGCTGCATTCATGCATCATGATGTAGTAGCAGTGAGTAGTGCTGCATTCATGCATCATGATGTATCATGTTGAGGCATGATGCCATCCTTAGAGCGGTGTGTGTGGCCCGCTGAGAGATGTAACCAAACCCATGTGATAAGGTGTCTGAGGACACTGTATTGGGGTTTGTCTTGTACAATACATGTTAAATTACCCTGAACCGTTTTAGCACCACATACTGATTTAATACACTATTTTTACGCTATCATCTAGGTATATAGCCTTTCAGCTCTCCGGTGCTGCATTGATGTCGACATGTTGGCATTATACAGTAGCACTGAATTACTCACTAGGGCTGTATTCATGCATGATGATGACAACCAAAGTACATCGTACATTAAAGCACTATGTGGTGTATAAAGGGTTGTGGCTACTGTAGAAGAAGTAGGTATATATATAAATATGACTAGTAGCTGTGTGTGCTGCTGTCGCTGCTGTATATGACTATGTACACCTGAGGCTGTTTCCACATGAAGCTGTTATTTTGACATACATCCAGGTACTCGTGGGGTATCTATTACATATACATGTGATGCTGTAGCAGGTGCAGAAGATGACCTCTGTGTGGTGCATAGGAAATAAACTACCTTCATAACAAGACAAGGCTTTTGTGTCATGTTTGAGCAATGATTTTTTCCCAAATACCAAGTCCTACTTGTGTTCCAAAGATAGTGTATCATGAGGAGGATGAGAGAGAATCAAATATTATTCATGGGCAGTAAGGGCTGAAACAGAGTCCCATGGGTTTTACAGTGTCTTTTTATTTTAAATACTTGCTACTCTAAAAGTAACACATGGAGTCAGTAAACAAATCAAGGCAATACATATCTGTTTGCCACAACAAAAACACAATGAGGCTTGTTTGGATCCTTCAGCTACTTGTATGCTGCACATTGTTGATGGAAGTCACAGTCACCACAGTCAAAACAACATGAGGTTTGGCTCCTTTGCAGGCGGTGATGTCCTCGGGGATGTGAATGGTGTAGGCCTCCTTGCCGGTGAGTCCCAGGCTGTCTGCAGCCAGCCCGGGCTGCTACTACAGCGGGACAATTGGGTTACTGCGGTGGATACGCTGCTAACTCTCCGCCACCACTGCCGCCTGGATGCCCTGTAACATGAAACTGCTCTTAGTTTACATTCAGAATGGGAATAATGTAGCAATATTGTTTGTTTACATAGACAAGGCTTCTCGGCTGTTTCAGTCTACTCACCATGGCTGCATTCATGCATCATGCCAAACATCCAGGTTGTGAATCCACCCTATAGTGTCGGCATGCGGTTTGAATGAAGCACAGGTCTAGCTCAGAAAAACACCTAATAATCTCTAGCTCAGTCAATAATGGTCTGATCTCAAATCCGCAAAAAATGGCAGGATGCCCAGGGTGGCCCCGACAGGGTACATTACAGCTCTGGTACCAGGCACCCCTAGTAATCCCGCGAGGGGGGGGGGAGAGGGGAGGTGGGTGAAAGTTTTTGCAAGCTCCACTGCGCGTTTGATGTAATTGCGGTGATGTTTACCTTTGGATCAACTCAGGGTTTAAAGTATGCAGTTTTACATGCAATTTCGGTCATTTTGGATACTAGCAGCAGAGTGTGCAACCAGTGGTAAGTGAGTTAAGCTCAAAACAGTCTTGGAGCTGTAGGGAGCTCTACTCGTCGAGTGTCTAGCTTTACTCCTTCTATGAGAAGAAATGGAAGAAAGTGACCTTCATTGGGCGACCATGTCCCGATGCTAGCTCCAGAAGCCCCCGTCTACCTCCCCCGTCACCTCACGCATGCCACGTCCCTAAGGGAGTCCATCCTACATGGCGGGGAGGTGCGTCGTCCAACCTCCCAAGGGTCGGCAGTAAGATTCAATGCCCTCCCCCCATTGTTAACAAATGAGCACTCCCTAATAGTACATCAAATTCTTATTATACATGTAGTTCCTTCCTAACTGGTATATTATCCTGATGCTCCCCTGCTGCCATCAAACACGGGCATACCGAGGTTCAGAAAGTGAACCTGCTGACCAGCCTTTGGCTTGGTCGGTTTTTAAACTATACCTATCTATCTTTAGACACATGAATTAAAGTTTCTATATTGAAGAAAACACAAGTTCAAATACAAGGACAATTCTCATCTGGTTTAGACTCATTTCTGGCACAGGTAGGTAGGCTTACTGAGTCAAGACTTTGAGTTGAGTTGCTTACCTCGGATGCAGACTGCAATGCGTGTGTTACACCGTCAAGCGACTCTCAGCACCGGACGACGACGTCTCGTGGTACACATCAGAAGCAGGCCGAATCTAATGTTGTGTTCAAAATAAAAGTGAAAAGAGTTAATAGAGTCATGAATCTATGGTGTGTTGTTGTTGTAGAATTGAGCTGCAGTGTTCCTTTGTTCTTTTGTCAGCATGACGCACCAATGCAGCTGTGGAAGGTAACCTGCCGGCGATGTGTTGGTGAAGCATGCCGACCCCTCGGGAGGCAATCAAACCTGTCAGGCTGTGATCCTATTCTGACAGCAGGGGAGGGGGAAGGACTGTAAAGGTGTACTTCTATACAAATATTAGTACGTAGAGAAACCTTTATCAACCTAATTTAGTTTTGGCCACCAGCGGTTTGTGTGTTTCTGTTGAGGTCAATAAACCCAAGCAGGTGTTGGTAGGTGTGTGGTTGTAGTACATTAGGGAGTGCTCATTTTTTAACATTTCCTTCACACACCCCCCCGCAAGGAAGGGTCATACAAATAGTTTTTGCCAACCCCCCGCCTCTTGTTTAAAAAACTGACCACTCCTTCATCACATGCATGGTAGACTTGCTCTGTAGGTGGGTGAGTCTGTCTATAGCCGTCTATAGTGACTGTCACTATAGTGACAGCTAGCAAACTGAAAATAAACACCCAGATACACATCTAGACACTCGACGACATTATCCATGTTGACTTCCCATGAATACTAAATGAAAAGAGGATATAGACCAGAGTCTGGACGAGTGAGTGGAAGATGAGGAGAAGGGGACCGACCCCTTTGTGGACACGGAGCAGCGGTAGAGGAAGGTGTAGAGCGGTCTGCGTGCAGAGAACCACATGGTCCCTAGTTGGTGAAAGGTGAGTTATAGGGTGGTAAGCTTTCAACATGTACATTTCTGTAGAATATGGAACAAAGGCTATAAACTAGTGTCAAGGAAGGAGTGTCTATGACCCTCCCCCCTCCCCCCATAAATATTGGCCATAAGGTAGTACTTCTATAAATCTCTACAATCTAGTTCTACATAGTTTTTCTTGAAATAAAAAAGTGTTGCCTTGATTTCTATGTTTCACTTTAAACAACATTGGGAGGAGGGACACATTGTTGTTTTGTCTGATTTCAAGACCAGATGTATGGGGGGGGGGGGGGAGGATTTTCAGAGCTACTGCCAAGCTGTCACAGCTTGGCAAACCGAAAATAAACACCCCAATACACATTTTTTGACTGTCAAAAAAATGTATCAGAATGAAACCTTGTCCGATTTTGACATGTAAATAGTCCATTTCGATCAGAATTTTGCCAGCTCTTCATTTCTGGCCTTCTATAAGCCCTATATAGAGTGCCTGATGATTTTCGGCGACTCGACGAGATTCGGAAATCAGAGTTTCACAAGCATTTGGGGCTTGTCAGAGCCCTAGCTGGCCGGTAAACCACCCCTCCTCACCTCATGAACTGTTGTGACAAGAGTAGTCGACTGTTGTGGCCTTGAATCCACCGAAAAGAGCCATTTGCAGCCTGACAGAGCTGAGATGTTGTTGTGAAACTTGATGAACTGGAAACAGCTGATTCCCCCCAACGGCAGCAAATGGGAGGTGACCTGTGATTGGCCAAGAACAGTAAAAGGGGGTTAATGGAAAGCCAGAGATATTTTAGACTGTCGAGAAGTCCCTGGGCCGTTAGTAGGACAGGCGACACGGGAGCAATCTTTGTTTAGCTCGATAAACTAGAGATATTTGGCCAAATAAAGGTGGTGAGGGGGAGAAGAGTGTATTTGAGGGCAGTGTTAATTTTGTAGGGGTGTGTGAGACGTTGGTGGGGTGGTACTTGCAGGTAGGGGGTGCGTCGTCTGCTTGTGTTCTGTACCTTGAGATGCTGCACTGGAGAGGATGGGGGTCTCTGGTTGGTGCATATTGGGTGGAAATGGAAGCGGGTGTTGTTGGGTGGCAGGGTTGTTGCGAGGCGAAGGGCAGCCTGTTTGGGGACACTGTGACAACTGCTGGATTTTTTCGAGGCCCTGATCCAAATTCGATTTTTGACTTTTCCATTCACTTCCTTGTTTTGCCGCTCGCCGGCTACGGGGCTCTGCCGTTTGTTTGGCAAGGGCCTGGGGTGGAATAGGGGCCTGTAGGGGTGATCAGTGAATTTCTGGCTACCCGTGAGTGGTCAAATTTTTCTGATCGGAGCATTTTTAAGCGAGTTAGTATTTGAGCCCCGGTCCCTGCACTTGGAGTTAGAAACTACACCATCCATGTTACGAAAACGCCGAGAAAGGGGTGATTTTTAACCCACTCAGCATGTCTGTGAATTTCAGAAAAAGGGGGTGTTTTTCAGCCAAAAGTCAGTGATAAATTGGAAAGGGGGGTAAAATTCTATTAGGTCATTGAAAATGGCAAAGACTGAGCAGAATTCTGACCCCACTATGTTTGTGTGAGGGCCTCTTTAGTCTTAACATATATTTAGAGGGCAGTTTTGGCAACCTTTGCGTAAGCATAGATGGGGGTGTTCCTTGGGAGTGTTCTTTTTAACAGAAAAAGGGGGTGTTCATAGTCTGAAAAGGTCAGTGTTTTGAGAAAAGGGGGTCTTCTTAGGGACCAAAAAGTCTGCATTTTTATCCTTAAAGGGGGGTATTTTACACCCAAAAGTCGGTGGTAGGGGGGTATACTTCAAACCCCATAACACGGATGGTGTTGTTTAGGTATCCGAGTGCAGGGACCGGGATTTGAGCCAATGGGGAACGGGACCTGTGGCGCCACCATGTGGTGAACTGACTGGGACCTCTCAGGGGTCACGTGGGTTCTTTTGGAATGGGTATTGTAGACTGGACACCCCCTCAACCGTACGAATGTTGAGACGGGTCAAAGGCTCGGCGACGTGACCTTCACCCCAAACTTTACGCCCTCCCACAGTGAAGAGCAGCCCTTTTCTGCCCTCCTACAGTGAAGAGCACTACTGTTTATGTCCTCCTACAGTAGAGAGTGGTGGCTCATATCCGCACACACTGTTCCATTTGGCAGTGAATCAGCAGAAATAATGTAAACAAATCAAAGAAGGGGAAACTGCAAAAACTCATCGATTCAAATGTGTTTGTTTTGTTTTTATATAAATTCATAATTTATTTGACACCATAATATTGCTTTTAGCTGTTAACATCTGATGGGTCCGGGAAGGGTCCGGGAAGGGTCCAGGCCGAGCTCTTTACCCGTCCCTAGAACGAACGGGAGGGCAGCGGTAGCGTAGAGAGGTCGGGGATGGATGCGCCAGTCTATGGGTATTGGAGCATTTTTGGCCGAGCTAGAAATTATTAGGTGATTTCTAGGCCTAGTACCCAAAATTGCGGGTCCCGTTAGCGGGTTTACTATGGGCGCTGGGTGGCGGGACATGTGCTCAGAATGTGCCAGGCGGCGTGGCGGTCCTGGCGGTTCTTACGGAATCGAAATCGGAGCGTTTTTGGCCGATGTAGAAATTATTGGGTGGTTTCTAGGCCTAGTACCCAAAATTACGGGTCCCGCTAGCGGGTTTACTATGGGCGCTGGGTGGCGGGACATGTGCTCAGAATGTGCCAGGTGGCGTGGCGGTCCTGGCGGTCCTTACGGAATCGAAATCGGAGTGTTTTTGGCCGATCTGGAATTATTAGGTGCTTTTTGGTCCCCGAACACAAATTACAAGCAATGGTGGATACTGTCAAGAGCCGATGGATATCCTTAAAAATATGCCACAAACTACAAGCACCGGCAGATACCCTCAAAAAAACTGCACAAATATCAAGTGCCGGCAGATACTCTTAAAATAATGCCGCAAACTACAAGCATGTGGTCAAAGGATACCCTTAAAAAAATGCCACAAACATACAGGGGCCTGTGGATACCCTTAACAGGACGCCATAAACGCCGGCGGATACTCTTAAAAGAATGCAACAAACTACCAGCACCAACGGATACCCTGAAAAAAATGCCACAAACTACAAGCACTAGCGGGAGATACCTGGCAGATGTCGTCATGATGCACCAATGCAGCCCCGTCAAGGAACTCCCCTCCCGTCACGCAAACAGCGCCCCCAGCTCCCCAAAGAGGCGCCCTCAGGTGGCAGGACCCAGCAGTGCCCCCGTCTCCCCCGTCCACAAGACGGCCCCCGCCTCCCTGCTGCCGCCCAAACCGGCCCTGACCCGTCCCGTGCAGAGTGAAGCGGACGTCAAGTGTTTAGTGAAGCCGCCCGAGTGTGAGTACCAGGTGAGCAGCGACTACTTCACCGTCATCGTAGACCACGACTACTGCCAGAACTCCCGCCAGCCTCACAGTGGGACGCAGCCCTCCTCACAGGCCGCCTCACCCCGCAGCCCCAGCTACAACAGCCCCAGCAGTGACAGTCCCAGCAGTACCAGTCCCAGCTACAACAGTCCCAGCAGTCACAGTCCCAGCAGTCACAGTCCCAGCAGCAACACCCCCAGCTGTAACACCAGCCCGGTCACAGTGAGACCTGAGGAGGAGGACGGCAGTATGTTGAAGAGTCTGTTGCTGAATAAGAACCTGGCGGCTCAGTTAAAGCGGCAGGCGGCGGCCGACCGGGCGCGGCAGGCGCGTAAAGTGAGCGTCAACCTGGACGTGGTGGACATGGAGATAGAGGACCAGGAGCCGGCCCCGGCCTCCCCCCCGCCCCGCGGCGCCCCCACCCGGCACCCGGGCAGCACCAGTAGTACCCCCGGTCCCCACACGGGGGCAGCAGCGGGCGGCGCTCATGTCATTGGGGGTATAGCTGTAGGCCTGCCCCTGCCGCCCCTGCCACCCCTGGACCAGCTCCCCAGGGACTGTGAGCTGCGGCAGCTGGGCAGCGGCAGCGACTCCAACGACTCGGTTAGGCCCGTCAATGACATGAACGTCATCCTGAACAAGGTGAAGGCGGCCATGTCAGGACAGGTGTCCTCCCCGCCCCCGGCAGCCGCTAACAGCACGCAGGACGAGGCCGTCAGTAAGGCCGTACGTGAGATGAAGCACATCCTCAACTCTGTCAGCCTTACACACAAACGCCAGGACCGCCCCCACCCACATACCAACACACACCCACACCCACACCCACACCCACAGCAGCATGGTGAGCGGGCCGGCAGTAGACCCGACAGCAGACACGAGCGTAGTAGACCAGACAGTGGCAGACAGGACAGAACCAGACCCGACAGGAGCAGGCACGCACGGAGTAACCGACATGAGAGGAATAGTCAGCATGAGCGGAGTCAGCGACACGAGAGGATTCAACCCGCCGTACACGAGATGAACGCCATCCTGAACCGGGCCACGCTGATGCCACCCGTGAGGAAAACTGAACATGGACAACAAAGAACTGAGAATGTACCCCAGAGACTAGAGAATGTACCCCAGAGACTAGAGAATGTACCCCAGAGACTAGAGAGTGTACCCCAGAGGAGTGTGACCCCTGTGAGTAGAAGTGTGACCCCTGTGAGTAGACAGAGCCCAGTTAAAGACAGCGATGAGATGCAAGCACTCCTCAAACAGTCCAACCCTATCCTAAATAATGTCAATATGACGCCTGTTAAGGCTGAGCCCGTTAAGGCTGAGCCCGTTAAGGTTGAGCCCGTTAAGGCTGAGCCTGTTAAGGCTGAGGCTGTTAAGACTGAGCCTGCCAAGAGGGAGCCCTCTCCGGTGCCCATGGAGGTGGATGTCCCTGAGACGTCGGTGTCGCCCGTCAGTCACACACCAGTCCTCACAGCCTCCCCCGAGGTGCGGGTTATCCACCCGCCCACCACCCGGGTCATCAACATCCGTCAGGAGCCGGCCGAGGGGGCACGCACCGTTATAAACATTGTCAACGGTCAGACGCAGGTCGTCAATCTGGACGGTTCTCCCACTAAGGAGGAGCAGACTTTGTCACTCACAATAGACTCGAGCACTGACCTAGATAAACTCAGTGCCACTGACCTTGAGAAGGTCAGCGCACGGATTGCGAGACTTGTAAATGAACACAGTAATTCCTGCTCCCCCATCCCGTCACCGGTGCCTACAGAGACAGTCGAGGGACCCACAGCGGTGGTCGACCAGATCCCAGCCCCTGTAGAAGTGGTTGACAAAACCCCAGAACCAGCAGTGGTAGTCGATAAAACCCCGGCCCCTGCAGCAGCGGTCAGTAAAACATCCGCACCAACCAAAACCAAGAGAAACTACAGAAAGCGTGAGCCGTCCCCGCCACACGAGGAGAACAATCTGTTTGACAAACTGCCCACCTACTTCACCACTCTGACCAAGACGCAGAAACCGGAGAAGTCTCGTGTGGAGTCTCACCGCCTGGTGAGTGAGGTGAGAGGGTACGACCGGGACCCGTCCCCGGAGAGGGACGTGGGGTTCAGCAAGCTGCCGTCCTACCTGTGTTTCACCAACAGCACCAAGTACGACCAGGAGGAGGCGGCGGTGGGGGCTCGGCAGCAGCCCTGTACGCGGGCAGAGGCCCTGGCCGCCCGCGCGGAGGCCGTGTCCAGCCCCCCCGTCCTGGACTCTGAGCGGCCCTACACCAGCGCACGCTCCAGCCGCAGCGGCACTCCCAACCTGGTCATCGCCTCCCGCCCCAACTCTGAGTCGCGCCACACCTCGCGCGCCCCCTCACGCTCCTCCCGCTCATCCTCCAGGTCCTCCTCCTGTGCCTCCTCCTCCCGGGAGGCTTCCCGCTCCCCCTCCCCCCTCAGGCAGCGCTCCCGGGGCAGGTCGGCCGTCAGGAGGCAACCCTTCCGCAGGAAGAGACACTCCTACTCCTCATCACACTCGAGTTCAGGGTGAGTGCAGTTACCTTCACTATTGGTGTCATGTTAAAAGTTCAAATTTGTAGTTTCCATGTTCATGTTCCTTAAATGTGAAAGCCTTGGAAGCATTTTGGAAGTTAAAGATGCGTGTAAATTAAAGGTGACAATGGTCAACATGTCTCTAAGTATCAAAATAGATTCACTGTTTTATAAGACTAAACATCCCCAAAAGGTAACCTGTAGTAATGAGGGCATTTGGCCATAAGCTGGGAACAAACTTAGGAACTTAACTAAATGTATATTCCCATTTTACCACTACACAGGTCGCAGTCCCGCTCAAGGTCAAGGTCACGGCTCAGGAGTAGCAGAAGGTCCTTCTCAAGGTCGTCATCACGGTCGAGGTCATCATCATTAAGAAGAGACATGACACGACGCAGGGACCGAGTCAGGCCAGCGTGAGTCAGCATTAAATAGTACCGTAAATTCTCGCGTAGAAGCCGCGGCTTCTACGCGAGTCAGACTCAGCTTTCTTTTGATACCAAACATGCCTATATAGGGTGCGGCTTATACGAGAGTTTTTATTAGTATACTACAGTACCAAAATCGCAATATTCAGACCCCCTCTGCGGCTTATATAATTTGTCAAAGTTAGGGGTGCGGCTTATACGCGAGTTAGGCTTATACGCGAGAATTTACGGTATCTGTAATAGAGTAAGGCCAGCGTGAGTCAGCATTTAGTAGTATCTGTAATAGAGTAAGGCCAGCGTGAGTCAGCATTTAATAGTATCTGTAATACTAAGAGTACACTTATTAATAGGTGTAAAAGTGTTACATGTAGTTCCTTCCTAACTGGTCTATTCTCCTGATGCTCTCCTGTTAATCTCCTGTTTCTACCAAACACATCATTTACCTTTGTTTCATTTTAACAATTGTAACAATATCTTGTACCTTCCTGCAGGTTCAACCATCGGTCACGTTCCCGGTCACGCGAAGAAGATCGCGAACTAAAAGAGAAGATCAAAAGGAAAAGAATTGTAAGTTGTTTAAGCAGTCAATCAATCATGCATAAGCTGGTATTTCAATCCAGAAAAAAAAATTGAAAGTTCAAAATACATTGGTCAATTTCAAGTTATGTATTCTAAACACCCAGAGAGTTATCAGGAGCAGGCTTGTTCTGACAGAATGTAATCAGATGCAGATTTTGACTTGGGTGGACTTAACATCTGTTATCTTATTTGAGTTTATAAAGTGTTTATTCATAAGATGATTTTCATAAACACAGTACAATTCAAATGAGACGATGTGTGAAGTGATGTTGATGTCACACAATCCATGGATGTTATAATGGCATCTCACATTAGCCGGTGTTATTACTATACAATTGATATATCAGGTAACAGAGTCTCATCGTTTGTAGATATGACTGCCATGTTACAAAAATATATTTCTTGACTCTTTGCGGTACATGCTAAGACGCTTGTGTAGCTAGACACATGCTCACTTATCATGTTATATAACAGAGGAGCTGACAGTATGTTGTCACTTATTATCAGCGGCCAGTAGTACATTCTATGACATTTCAACAGTTAAATCAGTAATTCAGTAATACAATGCAACACAGTTAATACAGTGAGTATAGTAAATATAGTATTGCGGCACTTTCAGCCACCTTCGGCAATAATTTTCAGCCAAATATCTTGGTAATATAAAGTACACAATTTGCTCATTCATGAGTAATAAACGTAGTGCATTAAGGCACCACAGTTTACAAACTAACGCGGTTGTTTATTTTTGGAAAGTTTTATCACATGACTCAGGGCCTTGCCTCTGAAAATATCTTTAGAGGTGGCAAGCCTACACGATGCATTCAATTTATTCCATAGATCAATGCCCCTGTACAGTGGACTATTCCTATACCCAAGTCGAGTGGAGCTGGGGTATCTGAGTAGACCAGTGTTGGTTGAGCGAGTAATCCTCCCGCACGCTGGGGGTTTCTCAAAATATAGACCTAGGGATTCTGGGTCATGATTGCCTCCATATAGATACTTATATAATAGAAGCAGCAGCTGAAGGTCATAGCGGATATGTAGTTGATCAATGTTTGCTAGTATATGTAGCTCAGTGACATGAAAACGCAGTTGTACATTTAGACTTGTTCGCAGGCAACGGTTTTGGACCAGCTGGAGACGCTTGTGCTGTGTTTTAACAATGCCGTTATACAAATAACCACAGTAGTCAAGCACAGGCAGGATGGTCTGCTTATAAACCAATAAGGCTGTTGGAGTTGATAATTTTCTTAATTTCCTCAACATAACACTACGGTTACTAGCCGAGCTCACAGATTTACTAACACTTTTTTCTAGAGTGAAGTTACTATCCAGGATAATTCCAAGGTATTCATAATGATTACAGACATCCAGCCTAGTGTTTCCCATGTTTATGATTATGTTTGGCGGGGGCGTAACACTGGGTCGACCAAAGACCACTAGCTTGGTTTTATCAGTATTGATACACAAGCCACTTTCAGAGAACCAATTGAATACATGTGTCGCATCATCTTGTAAGCAACTCGCAGCAGCGGTAATACATTTATTTGTGTTGTAAAATACCACATCGTCGGCATACATTATGACCTTACAATGCTTGAGAACATTTGGGACATTATTTACAAAGCAGATAAATAGTAAGGGACCAAGGATAGAACCTTGGGGTACCCCGTATCTTATGGGGAGGACATTAGAGACATGGTTATTACACATAACTGACTGGCTCCTGTTACCCAGGTAAGAACACAACCAGTCACAATAAATAGCGGGCAGGTTTAGAGCTCTCATGCGGTGGAGCAGCTCACCGTGGTGTATGCTATCAAAAGCCTTCCGCACGTCCAGGAAGCAAGCAACCATATGCTCCCCCCTGTCTTTAGCAATATAAATATCATTAACCAATTTGAATACAGCATCGTTAGTGCCTCTGGACGTGCGGAAGCCATATTGTGTGTCATGCAGTTTTCCCTCATTCTCCAAATGGGCATATATTCTTTGATAAACTATCCTTTCCATAATTTTACTGGGCACAGGTAGCAGAGAGATAGGGCGCCAGTTACCTATGTGTCTTAGATCTCCAGACTTAGGCAGCGGTACCACCTTAGCAGAGGCCCATTCTTTGGGAAATGATACATTGTGCAGACAGTCATTTATAAGATCAGTCAACTGAGGCGCCATGAGCAGCAGAGCGTCCTTTAGAACAGCAGTGTTCAAATCAGATATGCCACTAGATTTATGGGTCTCTATATCTTTTACCAATTTCAGAACAGCAGAGTATGTTACCACAGTGTCGTCAGTTTTGGAATAGGTAATATTTTCTGGCAATTTGTCATTTTTGACTCTGGGTACATTACCAAGTTTGTCAAACAGGTCCCCCCCGATGCTAGTGAAGAAACTGTTTATATAATCTGGTACGAGTTTTCCTCTCAACTCATCACCTGTTTGATGATCATTTAGGATAATCTCGGGCTTTTCTGAGCCTGATCTACCCAATAGGAGATTTAATTCCCGCCAGAATTTGCTTGGGTTGTGAGACAGATTTCCTAGTTTTGTTTTAAAGTAATTTTCCTCAGAAACCCGTGTCTTAGCATTAATGTCTCTGCGAACTTGCTGAGCTTTATACCAGGGGACAGTGTCTCTCATACCACTGGAGTGATACTCTAGCATATACTCATTTCTTTCGTGGATAGACTCCAGAATATCACGGGTGATCCAGGGCTTCTTCATATCCCTGAACTGCATGTTTTTGATTGGGCAGTGGACGTCTAAATACTTCACAATGAAGGATAGCATGATATCCCATTTTACATCAACGTCCCTACTGGTGTAGAAGTCCGCCCAATCTAAGCTATAAATATAGTCACTGAAATCAGAATAGTCATAGTTTTTGTATGATCTACCTTTAGTGGTCACCGTCACAAACTCCTCCTTGGGTTTCTTTTTGACAGCGTACACCGGGAGGTGGTCACTAATGAGATGGGGAAGGGTGCCATGGTGGAGTACCATTTCACAATCAGTGGCAATTAAATCAATACAGGATCCACCCGGTCCCTTGGGGTTAGGACGGGTTATATTATAGATAACATCACGAAGACCCAGATCAGTAATGGCTCTCTTATAGTATTTAGTTTTACTATCATCGGGCTCAAGCAGATTAATATTTATATCCCCTACAACCCATTTCTCCCTGTCATCAAGAGAGTCGGATTTGCAGATTTCCACCAGTTCATCCACACATTCCACATAACTACCATTAGGTGGCCGGTATACATGTATGAATGTGGTTAAACGGTGTTTGTCTTGAGTGTATGTAACATAACAACTCTGAGAGTAAATAGAATTAACCAGGTTCTTTATTTCTTGACCACCAAGTCCAACATATGTCAGTGGTTACCCACTGACTGCACCTCCACTTTCTCAGATGTTAACACAGGGCCTGCTCTCCTTCCTCTGATCTTCCAGCTCTGAGCAGCTCACCATATTGGCCCTTCCTCCAGCCCAGAGGGAGGGGCCTAGCATGCACAGCCCTCACCTCAGGCCCCAAAATGGTGGTACCTCTGCCCTGATTGGTTCAACCTCAATAGCCACTCACTAATCACCCCCTGTCAACCTCATCAGACCACTACCACCCTCCCATCCTCCCGTCTGGAACTGATTCCAAGAACCTGGAGGAGGGAAGGGTGGTGCAGAGGCACACCACACAAACACACCAATTAATCATCCATAACTGGAGTAAATACATGCATGCACTGTAAATAATAATGATAATAATAGGGGGGTAAATATGGTTATATTACATCCCTCCCCTTCTCAGAAGTTTTTCACTCGTTGAAAAACATACTATAAAGACTCCAATTATTACTGTAATGTAGGCTCATTAGCATGATTTATTAACAGTAAGTAAAAGTTATATTAACTTATAATTGGAATTATTATTTACCAATATGTCCATATATACCATATCTCAAGTCTTAGAATATTACCATTTTGTATAGCATATTAGCTAATCAAGTCGGTAAGAATTATAAATGTGTTTCGATTACTCATAAATATCCATCATGCCCATAACATAACTCTTCCTCATAACTCACAATCTCAAGGATACATTACCATCTGCTGAAGCCAAATCGGCTTATTCAATGCAGTTGAGTAATACAAATAATATAGATTCACCTGTCGCATAATGTCATTCAATACTCTTCTCTCAAAACTCCACATCTCTCAATCCATAATAATGCTACAAGCCTTTCAGCTTAAAGTAGCGCATATATATTTGTAAGCATCCAGCGGATAACATGATATGCTCTAATTGTCAATATTATTGCCTTGCAATAACAGTCTGCAATCATTGTTCATGATATGTCAATACTGTGAGCTCATCAGCTGTTGCAGTAAGAAATGAATATATAATTCAATGTCATTATATGCATTATGACATTGACATAAAATAGAGTCCTTCTGTGTGAAGCAATGTCTATATTAAGCTGTATATAATAGTTCAGCAGTCCTTGTTCATCACACATAATGCAGAGTCCGCGCAGTCCACAATGTCATTGTGTTAGAATAATTGGCTGGTAAGTACCGCTGGTAAGAAGGTTTGTTCCAGTAGAACAATAAAGTTATATCTCAACTGTCTCGACCAGAGTCACCATGCTGACAGATCAAGCTTAATAATACAATATCAAGAAAGATTATCAGATTAACAGTTCATAGTCTATATCGAAGGCCATTCATGTAAGTTCAGTGTCTATAGCAGTTAGTCCATATAGAAGTATGTTGCCGTTCCATTGCAGTATATTGTCTCTGTAGTTTTGGACACACTATTGATTTATGAATGTCTCATGTTAAGTGTTGTCCTAGGGCGAGCCCGAGGTTGTCGTGCCCTAGGCTTAGGCTTAATGGTGAAAGTAGTGTCAGTACCAGAAAACATTAAAGGAGCAAGTACAGGAGTCTTAGGAGGCACTCGAATATTCATAGGAGGTTTATCATAAACTGAGGCATCCAGAGTTCTTGTTTGTTCATTTTCACCCAATTCAATGTCTGTATGCACAGGAGGATTTCTTTCTATGGAGGTATTCATTGTTCTTGGTGAGTGAATCTCACCCAACTCAATATAATCACTTCTAGATTTGCTATTGTCCATACCATTATTCAATCGCTTTTGAACCTTGTTAACAAGCAACCTTAGTAACATTTGCCTTTTACAGCATAAAATTATAATCACAAACACAACCAGCAAGATGACAATTGCAATAACAATATATGGAATAGCAGAGGATGGAAAATGATATTTCTCATAGAATTTTATTTCTTCCAGTTCATTTACCAGATCTTCTATATTTGTTTCTTCAATGGGGCCTAGTTTTTGAATTTCAAAATTCATGTCTATTCTTTGTTCCAAAACTGGCTTCCAAATAGCTAAGTTAGCTAACTGGAAGTTTTCAGGGGGGGTCGTAATACGACTTTCTCTGATCACTGTATATTCAAATCTCTCTTCAAAATAGATTGGGAGTTCTAGGAGATCAGATAAAGCCCTGCAACCAGATTCTAATGTGACCACTGTGTATGGTGGAGTGACCGTTAAATGAGTTTTTCTGTCATCACCGACACACAGTTTTCGCATATTGAATACTTTTTCGGTAGCTACTAACCAGTCACCTTTACTCACATAACGTGCAATTGGTAGCTTCAACTTATTGGTAACCTTCACCTTACACATTTCTTTTATTTTTTGTGAATCCCTTTGATACAACGCTAGCGTACAGTATTTATGTCTATTCGTTTCTTCAACGGCAGATGTGAGAGCACAAAATTTGATATCCGGTTTACCACAGTTCAATTGGTCTTCTAACGTTAAAATAACATATTGTCTACCATCATCACTTATAGCAAAATGGTTAAATTCAAGTTCATAATGAGCCGTTAGATTTGTAGCATGATATGGTACTGGTAGTGCTATTGCTTCTTTTACTCGGAATTTCCGTGCCACGTCTAAAAGTGGTATATCTATTGTTATAACCAACTGATTCTCCAAGGCAAGGGTGTTTGTCTGTAAAATTGTGTAATAATAGAAAGGCCGTTCTCGAGGATCTTGGGGCAACATTAGCTCTGGTGGAATTTCCACTTCAATACTTTTCAAAATTTTGATTAATTCATTTGCTGGCAATATAGTGGGTGATAAACGTTTTGTTGACAATTTTGCAATTTTGCCTTGTAGGTCAGCCATAAGACTTGTCTCTGCTGTTACGAGATCACGAACCCGGTTTATATTTGTCTGAATTTGTTGAGATACAATAAGGAAGCGTCTCATGGGCTCTATAACATCATTAAAGGTATCGACAAACTGTCCCAACGCTCCTATTATTTTATTTATGGCAACTCGATTTTCTGCTACTTCCATTCTTGTCAAATTAATAAGCGATAAACTTTCACTCAGCACATTCCTAATAATCTCCTGATTTGAACGTAAGCTATCCACCTCCTTCTGCAACTGCATCGTTTTAAAGAAGGCAACCCCACTAAATATTCCAGCTAATATGCCAATAGAACGTTTGCCTCTTTGTGCTTCTAGTTCACTATGACCAATTTTCTTGATTTCTGAAAATTCCTGCCAATTCTTATTGTGCAAATCTTGTAGAATCAAAAGTTCCTGAATATATGACCTGAGGATGAAATAATATTGTTCTAAGCGCCTCTCTTCTGCCTTGTCCAAAGTGATATTAATCTTTTTGTACTCCCTATTCCGATACTGACTGCTAAAATGCAAACCATCAAAATATGTCTTCCCTTCTTGAGTTGTCTGAAAGGTCTTATTCATTGTCCTATTAGTAAAAAGGAGGTACTGTTCATAGGCATCAAAGTCAATAACCAGTCCCACTATCCATCTGGATCTTGTCGTGTGAACTTCGGACCGACTTCGGAAGAAGACATGTTCTACATCATTTCCAGCTATTGTCCCTACTATGCCGCTAAAAATTATCAGCCCGATTAACACCGAAGGTCTAAAAATGAATAAAAGATGAACAAAAATGAAATAACTTAGCACTGAAAACTAAATGATCAAACATAGCTATTATTACTACAACAAGGTTATCTTTTAGGTGGTGGTATGTCTGCGTCCAATGGAATTCCTCTCCTCCATCTGCCTCCCGTTATAAGCATTGCATTATATAATGTGTATTCATAAGGTACATGCTTCCCAGTATGAACAGATATGGCTCCTCCACATTTACACTGATACAAGCGTTCTTCTTTTCCTAGCTCTTTCCAAAAACATGCAGAGTGCACCATCAATCCGCAACATGGCATACGGCCCCCCAATTTCAATTGCCATCCCCCATCTACTGTTGTATATGCCATTTCCAAGTCACACAACCCACAAGGAACAATCTCTCTCTTAGCCAGATGCTCTTTTAATCGCAAATTGTCCCTCAATAATTTTCTGATTTTGTTTAGAGAGAACCTCTGTTCCCCATCTAAAGTGATTATTTTTGACAGGATTTTCTCAGAGGGCATATCAGTCACATTACTCAGAACCTTAAGTGTCCATTCCCCGAAATGTGTCTTCTGGCCCCATATATTCAATGACATGCCCAACAGAACATGAGCGTCAGCTCTGTACAGGTAGGCTGCATACCAAATTAGTTGTTTCAGAATGTCATCACAAGAAAGAAATGTCAAGATTTCTATATATCTTTGTGGGTCCGGTGGGACTGACTCAGAAATGCAGTGCCACATCCATCTGGCTGCAACCCATACAGATGGAGCAAGAGACAAAATTTTGAAAACAGAAATGTATTCAGAAACGGTCAAAATAGGAGGGAGTGTGATGATTTGTTCCTTATCGGATGGGTTGTTCTTAAAATATTCACTGTTCCTAGATTCTTCCAATACCTTGAAATATGTACTGTATAAAACTATTTTCTTCATATTAAAAGCTTTTATCTGGAATTCTATATCACCGGATGATGTATTAGGAGTGTTACTCGCCATGTTGGTAATATCAGTCAACTAACCTACTGAATTTCTGGCTAGAGCCTTAATCTAAGGACAGATTCATCCTTATTGTTGAAAAAAAAAAAGGTCAAACCATAAAATCATGAAGCCACCCTATATTAAACTGAGAGGAACAATGAGTTTTGACGCTTGCCACCAAACTTCGGGTCGCCAAATATTCTGTGGCAAGACGTCCTCAAACCTCTACTACTTTAGATCTCACTACCCTTCCTAATATAATTATGAACTATCAGGAAATGATACAAATTTCAATACCTGCCTTAGAATTTTGGTTCGCCAAATAATCTAAGGTGGCCAGACCTAAACTCTGCCTGTTCAACTAATTCTCCACCTACTCTTGAACACTATGCTGATACTGTACACATATAACTAATATTATGACTTACTTATGATACACAGTTCACACTGTGGCTAACCCTTCTACTATATGATATTATGCACTTATGAGGGAGTAAACTATTTTTGATGCCTGTCTCACAACTCCGGGTCGCCAGATATTATGAGACAGGTTCAAATGTCTCCTCACTCTTCCCAGATTATATTCTTAAAGTCTAATATAGATATTATAGCGACTATATAGTGTTAATAATAATGCTAAAATATAAGAAAATCTCGTGGTTCGGAAAACTCTTCCTGAGGTCCCGATGCGACAATTGATCAGCTCTTACGATCCGGTTGCTGCCGGTGGAGATATTCTGCCCCCAACTCCACAGGGGGTCCATTTACCCTTATATCATGTCAGCTACTAACTGTAGAAGCTGTTTCACTTTGTCCGTCTTCTTTTCCACTGTATTTAATCTCCTGGATTTTCCTGGTTTCTCCTCTGATTCTTCACTGCTATTCTTCCGACTACGTTTTCCACTTTGTCCTTCACTTCGAGGCTCTAATATTCTGCGCTTTTCTTCTTGCCTTCCTTCTGCAACTTCGCTCTCACTGCTGTCTCTACGCCTCTTGGTTCCACTGGTGACCTCACTTTCCATGAGATCATTTCCACCTACAGCGCCCTCCATCCCCTCTAGTCCACTTATCTCAGATTCAAGTGATCCAACTGCTCCAGTGGCATCCTCAGGTTGAGTGACTTCTTCTGTTCTCCACCTGCGACGTAGCTCAGCCAATGGAACATCACTATCTGAACTAGAGGAGGACTCCTCAGTCCTTATTCTCTCTCTGAGTCGAGCCAATGGAACATGGTCTTCTTCTGACCAGTTCCCTTGTTCCTCGTCATCATCTCCATCATCTCCACTGTCATCACTAGAGGCTGAGTTATTATCACTACCTCTGGCTCTTCCATGTCTTCGTGGAAGGTCATCATCCATCTCGGACTCTTCTTCCTCATCTTCTGGTGCAGCAAGTCTTGCCCTTCTCATGGGTCGCTCAGGAGCTGGTATCTTCCACTCTAGATTTGCCTTCCTCAGATGTATTTTATGGATCTTAATCAATTGGCCGGTCAGCTGATTTCTCACCCTGTAATTTACAGGTGTTAATTCTTCAACTATTCTGTAGTACGGTATCCATCTTTTATCAATCTTGTTTGCCCTCCTATTGTTGTAGAGATATACTGGGTCTCCTACCTGTAATTTTTCATCCTTGCTTTTTCGGTCATGATACATCCGCATTCGTGCCTGTGCTTTCTTCATGTGTCTTTGGACAGAAGTCATGGCTTGGTGATGTCTCTGCAGTATTTCCTTATGGACTTCTTCTCCCAGATATTTTTGTCTTGGCTTGAGGAGGGTGTCCAATGGTAGAAGTGGATCCCGTCCATGCAGCAGATAGAAAGGAGAATGTCCCTTCACTTCACTGTGGGCTGTTCGTATCGCCAGAAGTGCCGAAGGTACTGCCTCATCCCATCTTCTTGGATCTGTCACATATTTTGAGACCATATCTCCCCACACCCTATGCATTCTTTCAAGTTGACCATTAGAATTTGGTCTGTAGATCCCGGTTTGTATTCTCGCCACCTTGAGTTCCTTGCAGATCTCATCCATTACCCGGTTGACAAATTCCAATCCGTTATCACTAAGAAGGGTCTGCATACATGCATGGCGTGGGATGACCTCCTCTAAAATCTTTCTTGCAACTGTTTCTGCAGATTTGTCAGGAATCGGAAACATCTCAGGCCATCCGCTATATATGTCCATCATCGTCAACAGGTATCGGTTTTCAGAGTAACTTTCAGGATATGGGCCAACAATATCCATGGAAACCTTCTCGAATGGCCTGTGTACCTTGTCCATTTCTCTCAAGGGAGGTGTGATCTTCTTCAGTCCTCTGCAGTTACAGGTAACACACTGGGACACATACTTAGCTACATCCTTGAACATTCTTGGCCAATGGAAACTTTCTCGTATACGGTAGTATGTCTTGTCTACTCCCATGTGTGACATTTGGTCATGACACTGTTCCAGTACTAGCCGTCTCATGTGTCCAGGTATGACCACACGTAGGCCTGGGTTCGGTTCATCTGAGAGATAGTAGAGAATATCCCCGAATGTGGCATACCTAGGATCATTCCTCAACTTGCCTAAGTTTGCATCCTTCCCTTGTTCTAGCTTCATGTCCACTGGCCCATCTCCCAATTCAAATGCTGGTAGAAGAATTTCATTTTCCACATCCTGTTCTTGCCCTTGTTCCATGTCTAGTTCTTCTACACTTGTCGCTTCCAGCTGATCCATGTTTATCACATTGACACTTTTCAGTCTGCTCAGGAAGTCTGCCTGCTTATTTTGAGGTCCACTGATATATTCTATCTTACAGTTGAACTCTGAAAGCTGCATTGCCCATTTCTGGATTTTTATGTTTTTGATCTCTGACTTGAACATGAATTGCAATGGCTTATGATCCGTGCGTATGGTGAATTTTGAACCCCATAGGTATGGCCTGAATTTCCCCACTGCATACATTATGGCGTAGGCCTCACGTTCGATTGTTGGCCACTTCTTCTGTGTTTTGTTCAACTGAGATGACACATACTCAATTGCTCGCATTCTACCTTCCTGTTCTTGAAGTAATACAGAACCTACTGCTGTCCCACTGGCGTCTGTATACACAATGAAGGGTTTGGTCATATCTGGGTAGGCGAGGACCTTTGGTGACACCAGGGCTTCTTTTAAGGTCTTGAAGGCTGTCTCACACTCTTCTGTCCAATGGAACTCAGCATTCTTCTTGGTTAATGTTGTTAACGGACCTGCCAAGGTGGCATAATCAGCGATGTACCTTCGGTAGTAGGAGGTCATTCCCAAGAAGCTTCTCACATCGGTAGCATTTTCTGGTTGAGCTACATTCTTTATGATGTCAACCTTCCCACTCTGTGGCTTCACACCTTCAGCTGAGATAGTATGCCCGAGGTATTGTAACTCCCTTTTGAACAGATCACACTTCGATCTTTTGAGCTTGAGACCTGCTTGCCTTATTCGATTGAATACCTCAGTTAAATGTTCCAGATGTTCTTTCTCTGTCCTAGACCACACGATGACATCATCGAGGTAAGCTGTTGCATATACACCGTGTATACCCTTTAGTACTTCTGTCATCAACTCTTGGAACATCCCAGGTGCATTGGTTAACCCAAATGGCATGACGTTGAACTGGAAAAGGCCACAATGGGTGGCAAATGTTGTCTTCTCCCTGTCTCCCTTATTCATTTCAACTTGATAATAGCCGCTTCGTAAATCAAGGCTGGAGAAGTATTTAGCCCCGTTGAATGATGCTAGCAGGTCATCAATATGTGGTAAAGGCCACACATACTTCTTTGTAACATCATTCAGCTTCCTGTAATCTATACATAAGCGGTCACCTCCATCCTTCTTTGACACTATCACAACAGGAGCTGACCATGGGCTGCGGCTTTTGGTGATCAAGCCTGCTTTGAGTAGTTCGTCCACCTTCTCTTCTATGAATTTTCGCTTTTGAAGAGGCGCTCTATAGGCCTTCATGGCAATTGGAGGACTATCTCCAGTGTCTATTGTCATTTCCATAAGATGTGTTCTTCCCAATTCTTTGTCAGAGGCAGCAAACATATCCTGATTCTCCTGCAGCAATTCTTCAATGGTGTTCACCTTTCTCTTGGTCTTCTTCTGTATGGGTATTCCAACTGATGCAACCTCTCTCTGTTTAACATGGTTGATCTCTTCCATAGTCCCGATGACAGTACCCTTCTTCAATGTGTAATGTCTTCCTGTGCTATTTACCAGATTGATCATGAAGTTTTTTCCTTTTCTAACTTGGTTCAGGGTGTTCATCACCATAACCCCAGGTTCATCAGCCAGAACGCCAGTTGGAATGGCTGTACATAGGTATTCCCCTACCTTATGTCCAGTTGTTCTTGCTCTCTTTGCTACACAACATCCAACAGTTTGAGGTGGAAGCTGAACGGTCTCCACCAATCTCACCAGTGAAGACACCTCCAGGTCACTCTGGAGCTCAATCTCCACACCCTTGAAGCAAACCTTCCTTGCAGCCCCATCAATTACCATACCCTTCTCACAAATGATGTCCCATCCCATTATGATAGGATGGTTCAACGCATCTACAATCAAGAATGAATGGGTTATCTCTTCCCCTCCCAGATGTACAGTGAGTACTACCTCACCCCATGTTTCCAAGTTTCGACCGTCCGCACCAATTAACTGAATGCAAGTCCTTCTCACCAATATGTTTCCTTGTCTCTTCACCTGGTTGAAGAATGCAGCAGATATAAGACTCACCTGAGCTCCTGTGTCAAGAAGGGATCTTGTAACCAATTTTCCGATTTTAATTTTACAAGATGGCTTGTCGGCCTCCACCCTTTGAGTTATTGTGATTCTCCTTTCATGAGGCGGTACAGTGTTCTCAATTGTCAGATGATGATTGTTGTAATTTGGAGTTCTTTCCCTCTTCTTCACCGACTGCTTTCCAAACCTTGACCTTCTTGGCATCACCCAGTGATCCCTTTCCTTGTATTGGGTCCAGCCTACTGGGCTGGACCCGCCCGTCCGTTTCCCGGCCACTGACGCTGTTGGGGCGAACTGAAATTGGCTGGAGCTGCTTGCCCTTGTCTTGACCACTGATTTGGTTGATGTGAGCCGTACTGCCAATTGTTGTGTGGTTGGGATGGTTCCTTCTGCTGGCAGTCTCTTTGTATGTGACCAAATTGTCCACATCTATAGCACTGACGAGCTCTACATTCTCTTGCCTTGTGTCCGAGTCCTCCACACTGGTAGCATGCGGGCTGGCCGTTGCCCCTACACTCCCTTGCCATATGACCAATCTTGCCACAGTTGAAGCACCGACCATTGAAGCTTGTTTCCTTGTCACCTCCACTGGCTTGTCCCTTCTGTCCTCCAATAACGTCAACCTCCATTGGTACCTCCTTCTTCCGCAAGGTGAATCGCTTTTGCATGTCTTGTTCGTCCCTTGCTATACGGACTGCACTGTCTAGGGTCTTATTTGGCTTGTCCTTTAAGCCTCTCATCACTCGGCGACTCACCTGAGCATCTCTAAGTCCATCAATGAAGACTTCGATCAATTGATTTGCGATAATGCGATTATCCAAATCTTCACCAGGGAATGAGTCTGCCGCAATATCCAAAATTCGCTCAGCAAAAATTGTTGGGCTTTCGTGTGAACTCTGCTTCATCCGCCTCAAAATACTAAGAGAGTGCCCTTCATCTTGCACCTCACCAAAGCGTGAGCCAAGCTCATCTTTCAGAGCACCCCAGTTGGCACCTGGTTCATCCCGCTGGTATCGGTGGATGAACTCCGCCACGATCCCTCTAGAGCTCTGAAGGGCTAGTCGCACTCGGCACTGATCGTTATCATTCACGGCCATAGAATTTCTTTCTATGCTTTTTATCCATTCTTTATACCCCTTGACCTCCCCATGGTACTGTGGGACATTAATTAGCAATTGTCCAATGACCATCTCGGATACAAGTTTGTTGAGACCCTCAACAACCTGTACACCTCCACCCTCCTGTCCCTGTTGTGCATTTACAATTTCCTGTCTCAGTACATTAACAACCTGCTGATGGTCTTGTGTAATCTGTGCATTGTGTTCCTGCTGTCCTCTAATCTGCTCATCTCTCTGTTGAACAGCCAACTGAGTTGCAGCTAATTGTCGCTGAAGTTCCTCAATTCCCTCCATCTTGTCTGCAGTCACTGTCTACTCTGATGTTAATATCTAACTCAAGTCGAATGTCAAGATTCCAAAAGGCAATGTCCAACTAAAGTCAAATTTCAAAAATAAATTGAATGTGTTGAACTAAAGATAAACTATTTCCAAAATCCAAATTATGGAACTGAAGAATTTCAAAGTGCAAAGTCAATGCTAAATTTCAACTTAATACTGTCAAGCTACCCAAGTAAATGTCCACTTGTCCTATACTACTAACTGTCACACCTGTTCTGAGTCAATGTCAACTTGTCCTACACTACTAACTGTCACACCTGTTCTGAATCAATGTCAACTTGTCCTATACTACTAACTGTCACACCTGTTCTGAGTCAATGTCAACTTGTCCTGTACTACTAACTGTCACACCTGTTCTGAATCAATGTCAACTTGTCCTATACTACTAACTGTCACACCTGTTCTGAGTCAATGTCAAATTGTCCTATACTACTAACTGTCACACCTGTTCTGAGTCAATGTCAACTTGTCCTATACTACTAACTGTCACACCTGTTCTGAGTCAATGTCAACTTGTCCTATACTACTAACTGTCACACCTGTAAGTCAATGTCAACTTGTCCTATACTACTAACTGTCACACCTGTAAGTCAATGTCAACTTGTCCTATACTACTAGCTGTCACACCTGTAAGTCACCCTGTAAACCTAATCTTGCTTATCAGCACCCCTGTTCACACCTGTGCACAGGAGGAGCAAGATTCCAGTGGAATTACTCTGTATGTTTCTGCTCCATATGGGATTTCAGATAATCCTTCCTCCTATAAACCTTGTTGCAGATCGCACAGGTGTTTGTCAATTTTCTATGTTCTACCCTCTTATGTCTGCTAAGGTTTGATGAGTAGCTATAACTAACCCCACAGCATACACGTGGGGGTGTAAGCTTTCTATCTCTCTTTCTACCTTTGCCTTTTTTCTGAACAACTTGGGTGGGGGCTGGTTTCTGTTTAACCTGTCTCTTATTACCTTTAACCTGGGATTTATGGGGAAGAGGTTTAATGTCTACCTGTGTACCCTTGTCTTGTCTTTGTGGAGGTTCAGTTCCAGTTGCCTTGGTTTGGGATGATTTAATGATTAGTGGACTATTCAGGCAGGCATTGAACTGATGGATTTTGATAATAATGTCATCATCATTCAAATCAATATCGGAATATAAATAAGGCTTCAGCATATCAAGTACCCTCTGTGACTACTAGAGGTTACAGAAATTCTCACCAGGGGGCCTCAGTGCATTACGGTCAATCACTCTGGACCATTCTGAGTCTGACAGGCCACTTGAGAATAGTCTCTGTGCATTTCAGGGTCCCCAAGCCTAGACCTCACTCTTCATACAGATGTTATAGTTCAGTCTCCCATACACACCTTATGTGCAGACATCTATATAGACTAAAAGGGGTTATTATATAATTGCTAATAACTCAGCTAATTTTCAATCGATCCACTATTTGACACCAACTGGGTCTGTCCCAACTACTACTGAGTTGGCATGCAAAATATTATTTTATTAAGTCCAAAAAAATGGCGTTGGTCCAATTAGAGACCCTAATTAGTATTGACTCATCCCAATTATCAATCAAACACAAGTGTGTCAATAATTTAGGTACCAGATGGAATAATTAACTTAATTGACAATTGATGACCCTAATTAGCATCCGCTCATCCCAATTATCAATCAAACACAAGTCTGTCAATAACTTCAGTACCAGATGGAATAATTAACTTAATTGACAATTGATGACCCCAATTAGCATTGACTCATCCCAATTATCAATCAAACACAAGTGTGTCAATAATTTAGGTACCAGATGGAATAATTAACTTAATTGACAATTGATGACCCCAATTAGCATTGACTCATACCAATTATCAACAAAACACAAGTCTGTCAATAACCTAAGTACCAGATAGAATAATTAAACTTAATCAACCAAAACTTGTCAAACGACCCCTTGACTAATAATCAACAAAATTAATCAATGTACATATGTCATATTTTCTTGTTGACTAACTATTGATATATTGCAGCATGTGCCCTGAGTAATATCTCTCATGAATCCAACGTTCAACAGACTTTTCCAAATACCCTATGCCCTATGCAAGTCTACACACCCAGTCCAGACACAACTGTCTATAAATGGCCGTGGGTCATTAATCTTATTGTTTGCACCCAGTACCAAGACTGTTATCTGCCTTCCCCTCCCTATCCCAGACACAAACAGAAGTCAGTCCACAGTATCAGGCTTCTGTTCCTGTATACAGTAAGCAGATACCTGTAAACACAGACCGATACAGTCAACAACCTATTTCCTAAAGCTGATAGGGATATCTCCTCATGTCACCAGACCCACTCTGACTCACATCCGCTTATCCGAGCCTATTCAGACAAACAATGTTGGAATAGATTTTCTTTGTTCTTAGAACGGACCAAACCCTGGCAATTCCAACCGCCACAGTGGTGTTTGTTGAATGAAAATAGAATTTTCTACGCCGTTCCCTTTAGAATTAAATCCTCCAGTCTCAGAAACTAAATCTATTGTCTACTCTGTGAAAAGGACCCTTCTGTATGTTCCTACAGACATTGGTCTATTCTATCACCCCTAGTCCCCATTTACAGTATATTCTACCACTGCTTGTGGAAATTGTACCCACTGCCAAAGAACCAAAAACAATCTTACCACTTAGATGAAACTAATAGCATTCATACACCACTTTCAAACATATTATCCAGATTTCTTTTTCATATACATTTGCCACTTGCCAGAATCACAGATCAATATTTGTTGCCCTTTTTGAAAATGGTTATGAAGATATTCACATGCAAAACTGTAAGTCTACCCCCACTTTTGTACTTTCAGCAGTTGACAAAATATCAGTAACACCCCATGGAATATATATAAGTCTGGCAAACTCCTTTGCTTATGACTTTGCCATACTTATACCCTTCAACATTCAACAGATCATATTAAGTACCTCACACAGATTACCATACAGTGAGCCTATACTTGTCCTTTGCAATTGTACACACAATGATTTGAACCATTCAAGGGAAATACCTATATCATCTCAAAACCATGCATGCATAACTTCTACATATATATTCTCAGTTTTTCCCTTTTTGGTCTACTTGATTGAATACCATTACTACCCAAGAGACATCTACAAGCATCTATACTGGACTCTTCATAGATTTATTCCATATATTTATATTTTTGACTTGCAAAATTACTTGCTAAAACACTTCTTACAGAAAGTAGCCGGAAGGCATTCAAAAACAAGTCTTTACAGATTTCTTATTTTTCAAGATTTTGTCTTTTCACCAATAAGGGAATAAAACAGAAATATTTGCACCACTTTTGACAGAGTCCAGCCTACAAATGCCTTGCATATACCATTCAGAAATCCACTCCTGGATTATTGATTTATAAATTCAGATTTTACTTATTTCTGTAAATGATTGACCCTTTCACCAATTAGAGAATAAAACAGAAATATTTGCACCACTTTTGACAGGGTCCAGCCTACAAATGCCTTACATATACCATTCAGAAATCCACTCCTAGATTATTGATTTATAAATTCAGATTTTACTTATTTCTGTATATGATTGACCTTTTCACCACCACAAAATTACCTCCTCAATTACCTCCAATAACATAATATTCTGCCTCCTCAAAATAGTTACACCTCCTTTGTCCTCCAGTGATGGATTTGTTCATAAACCTCCTTTTTTTTCCTCCTTTGGTTGATTAGTTCATTAGACCTCCTTTTAGTTCTTGATCACACTTGCTCCTTTTTTTAAAAATTGACTGACACTACTCACCGATCCATAGTTCAGCAGACCCTCTCACGAGCGACAGCAGACCCTCTCACGAGCGACAGCGGACCCTCTCACGACCGACAGTAGACCCTCTCACGACAGCACGGCTCTTCCTGAATCACAGGCAGCTGGGCACGGGGGCAGGGCGGCAGCACGGCAGCACGGCTGAGCAGGCCCTTAGTGGTAGTGGGGATCACCACAGCAACGGTTCACTAGTGGGAGGGGCATCTGGTTGGACTTGGCAGCTTTTGGCTTTTAAGAATCCTGGTCACACGGCACCATATTTACCTCTGTGTTGTAACATAACAACTCTGAGAGTAAATAGAATTAACCAGGTTCTTTATTTCTTGACCACCAAGTCCAACATATGTCAGTGGTTACCCACTGACTGCACCTCCACTTTCTCAGATGTTAACACAGGGCCTGCTCTCCTTCCTCTGATCTTCCAGCTCTGAGCAGCTCACCATATTGGCCCTTCCTCCAGCCCAGAGGGAGGGGCCTAGCATGCACAGCCCTCACCTCAGGCCCCAAAATGGTGGTACCTCTGCCCTGATTGGTTCAACCTCAATAGCCACTCACTAATCACCCCCTGTCAACCTCATCAGACCACTACCACCCTCCCATCCTCCCGTCTGGAACTGATTCCAAGAACCTGGAGGAGGGAAGGGTGGTGCAGAGGCACACCACACAAACACACCAATTAATCATCCATAACTGGAGTAAATACATGCATGCACTGTAAATAATAATGATAATAATAGGGGGGTAAATATGGTTATATTACATGTAGTTTACAACAAGGGCTTCAATATTTTGATTTGAGCGCTTTAAATCTGGGACCAGGGTGCAGTAGGGGGATAGTTTCTTACAAATATAAACTAGCAACCCACCCCCAACTTTGTCAACCAGTCTATCATACCTGTAGAAATCAAAGCCCTGTATTTGGATCTTGTTATCTACATAACCATCCACGAGCCAGCTTTCACTGACAAAGCAAACATCAAATAATTTTACCAATTTTTCTAATTGGTCAAATTTTAGGCGCAGACTGCGGATGTTATAATGGCCTATTTTTAGGCCTTTTAGGTTGACAAAGTCCTGGGGGGCCGTGGTCATTTTCGCAGACCACGGCTCAGGTAGACTTGCTTCATGGTTAGTATTTCTACATCTGGTGGGGTATGTACAGAGGTATATACAAGTGTTAGTAGATTAGTAGGGATTAGTGGTAGGTGAGCGCCTCTTAGTAAGGCGGTTGACAAAGAGTGTCTGAATTTCTGTGGCAGTGTGCTGTATACATTGAAGGTATTTGATCAGATATGGTGCTTGGCACTACCGTGTGTATCACCATGGGCGACTGTGTGTCAGCTAGCTAGCTAAATATATACCTAATCACTAATCTCTGATTAGTATCCTAACCTAATGTGGGGGCGGGCGAAAAGCCGTGGGAGGTGGGGGGAGGGGGTGGAATGGGCGGGGAAGTGGGTGGGGGCGTATAACTTAACTTATACGGACCCAAATTGTCTAACTCCCAGTATATATATATATATCTACCCGGTTTGGTCGGGCTAAACTAAGCTAGAGTGAAATACATTTTAATTTTGATTATAAGTAGTTCTAATAAACATTAGGCGTATCAAAACAATACATGGGTGGTTAGTATCACATAGTCACTCAGTCAGCACAGTGCTTCTCATTAGGAGCATGTTAGACTGTGTCACAATAAGACATATTCATATTCAAAGTAATGGCAAACTGATGTCCCATAAGTACCGATACATCTCACTAGGTGTATGGTTATATACAGGACATGGTAATTATACTTGTGTCACAATAAAACACATTTTTAAAGTACTGGCTAGTGGGTGACCAATTACATCCCACTCGGTGTACGGTTGTACACAGGTCAAGGTAGATATAATAATTATAATAATAGTGCAGGATAGAACATTGACATAATATCCATACATTTTACCACAATATCCATACATCTCATTAGGTGTACTGATTTGAGCAAGGTACAATAATCAGAAGCTATGAGATTATGTAGGAATTGCCGGTAAATACAGGAAAAGTCGAGCATACAAGTTAGCACAAGAGCACCGTGCTAGGCAGAGTCACAGTGGTGGCATAGACGTTTACCAACAAGAACAGTACGGCATGTTGGTCAGCTATTGAATTTCTACCCATTCTATCAGGCCCATATAATGTAGGGCTGCAGTGATATATTATAGTTTTGCCTATCTGAGACGTGTGAGAGGTCAAAAACAGGCCAAAATTAGCACTTTCCATTCTTTCAACTTGGTAGAAATGTTGTTAGGCTATGGCTGATAACTATATATAAAACTTTTTATGAAGTCCCAGTGCTGCTTCTATGTTATTATTAGCCCTAGCAGAAATTATTGAATACCTGTTTTACCAAACCTCCTTAGGTTCATGCTGATAATATGTAAACCATCTTTGTAGAAATGATAAAACCCCTCCACTAGGAGCACAGCCATGATAGCATATCCACAAACAGGTTGAAATGTTATAAGGCTACGGCTGATAGCTCTATTGGAAGCAGTACTGAGCACCCCTGCACCATGAGTGAGTGCATGTTGACTGTGAGTGAGGCTAACAGGTGTGTGTTGTGTTACAGGAGGAGCGTCGCATCGTGTACGTGGGCCGCATCGCGGGGGACCTGACACGCCGCGACCTCAGGCAGCAGTTTGAGAGGTTTGGGGAGATAGAAGACGTCAGCGTCCACTTCAGGGAACACGGAGGGTGAGTTTTTGAATTGAAAAAATATCCCTACTGAAAGCACAGCTTCGAAATATTGCTAGAACCAACAATATCTTGAAATTCTGCTCAACAATTGTAGATTCATCTATAGGATGGACTTTCTTTAAGAATTTCCATATTTTGTCTGTTATTTTCTCGATTTTTGAGAAAATTGTCAGTTTTAAAATATTTTCAAAATGCACCACTTACTTCAAGATTTACAATAAAGAAATTCTGGGTACGGTATAAATGCTCGAAATGCGGGTTATTCATCAGGGATTTATGGTACTAAACAATTATTTGCCAGCTAAATGCCAGATCAAACTGTGACTGGAGAGTAGTGGGATGCCAGCATCTCCTAATCTATGCAGTAATGATAGCACCCTCAATTGTCCTTCCACATTTCAGAGACAACTACGGGTTTGTGACATTCATCTACACTTCAGACGCCTACGCAGCCATCGAAAGTAAGTTTAAAAACATACATAGACTAGCGTACGGTTGATATCATACTTAGACTAGAGGAAAGAAAGCAATAAGTTTAGCTTCGTACATAGCAAAATAACTGCTGCTTTCCTTTTTTAGTCTTTCTCCAATTGTCAAAAGTTTGTAATAGACAATAATTCTGTGTGCATACATATTAAAGACTACCGCTCTAATGGGTGATTGACTTGTTTGTGTTTCAGAGGGTAACAAGATGAAGGGTATGGAGAACTACGACTTGTGCTTTGGTGGTCGACGCGAGTTCTGTAAAGCACAGTACGCTGATCTAGGTATGTCATACTCAGCTCTCTACTTAACACTTTAATGGCTGCAGGGTGATTAATGCAGCATACCCCTTCTAGTTATGGCTGCATTCATGCATTACCCTATAAGGGCTGCATGGTGATTAAATGCACCATACCCCTTCTAGTTAAGGCTGCATTCATACATAACCCTATAATGGCTGCATGGTGCTTGATGCACCATACCCCGTCTATTTATGGCTGCATTCATGCATTACCCTATAAGGGCTGCATGGTGATTAAATGCAGCATACCCCTTCTAGTTGAGGCTGCATTCATGTCTAACACTTTAAGGGCTGCATAGTGCTTAATGCACCATACCCCTTCTAGTTAAGGCTGCATTCATGATGAACGTTTTTCCTTGATTTCAAGTGTTTTTTTTCTTTTATGTCAAGAAGACCTGGACTTTAAAACCTTTAGAGAAGCTTTATTCTGGGGCCTCTATTTGAACATCTTTTTGAAATTTGTCAATTTTATCCCTGTTAAATGCACTTTTAAAGCCCTTGTTGTTAGCTGAGAGTTTGATTTATTAAAGTATTAATAGGAAAGGCAGACAGTAAAAATAAAATACAATTTCTGAAAATAGACCTATTCCCCCCAACAGTTTGAGTAAACCTTGTATTTGCTGGTTTCAGACGGTAACATGGAACATGATGAGGAGATGGCGCCCGTGTCTGCCAAACCCGCCAGCGTCTCCGCTAGCATGGACTTTGACGAACTACTCCGTCAAGCTCGCACTAAGATCAAGAAGAAACCAGCTGCACCAACAAAACGTGACGCGGAGTGCCATTGACAACTAGCGGCGGGCCCCAGGCCGGGACACAGCTGCAGGAGACTAGGAGTAACGACAGAGGTGCTGCCGGAGAGATGACAGCAGTGACGTCCCGGCCGTCGGTATACACCGCGCTGGGACCACAAACAGACTCTGTATCTGTGACTACATACTAACAGTGCTATACATAACAGTGACACACTACCATATGCCACTGGTCCTACCGTTGTAGCAAGTACTACTTATTCACTGGGATTTCCGTGATATATTGATATATTTCCCATAGAAAAGTGACCAAAGTTTCCTACTTTGTGCATCTCTACACAACCTGGACCTGACACATTACTACATGTGCCACTCAATTACTACTTCTCAGTAGGAGTTTTGGGGCAAATTATACTAATTTCTTGAAAATTGACCAAAATATGGAGGTTTCCTGCGTTTTTGGTCAAGGAGTGGCATCCCATTGCATAAACTAGAGAGTTGTTGTGACTGCGGGACCCTTTACCAGGTCACGTGACTACACGGGACGGTATCCTGACAGTCAGAGACTGAGGCGGGATGCACGGCTTGGTCTGGTCTCTCCACCTGTTGTCCGTTACATGTTGAACAATACCATAACGCCCTGGCTGTGAGTGGACCACTTGTTATCATTAGACTTTATTCAAGCTCAAATGTTGCTGACATTTATATACTCAAGATACTGAAGCCTGTGGTACGGTCATACTCACCATGTTATAATGCCGTCAGTGAGTCCCCTTTGACACCTTTAGTCTTTCATTTACCCTCTTCTTCTATACGGTGATGTAAAGAGACGACCAGGCTAGAACATAAGGGCAGGTGCCAATTCATGACGCGATAAGTGGGTGGCATTGTCATGTGTGATGTACCATAATTGTATCAACCTGTCTGGATGTAGCAAGCTGAAGTAGTCTTTATCATCCATTGATGAGAATATAAAAGCTGAATATGATACGGTAATGTTAGGTGCTGTATGACTTTGTTGGACGCGGATTGCGGATGTAATTGATATAAAATGAGCAATCAACTCAATAATTGTTTGCCCTAGAATGGAATTGGCTACGGTGTCCCTGGGTTTATGAATTTGTTATTGGGCGTTGATTCTTGTACATTTTGTGTATATTTTCTTGCCAAGGCCAGTATAGTTTATAAGATGTTGAAGTCTATTAGATTCGGATGAATTACTAGAATAGGATGGGAAATGTGCTTTATCCTGGTCGGAAAAAGCCCACTGAAGTAGTCTAATGTGGGTTGAGAGTGCTTAATGTTAGCTAATATACCGTGTCGCCATGATGGGTGCGCACCATGGATGAACATCAATACCATGCACCGATGTAGCATCCATCCACTCAAAGATGTAAACAATATAGAAAATCGTGAGGAATAAATTCACGGCGCTTTGTTTAGGAGACTGTAGTTGTTGATATTTAGGGAATATATACGGTACCCTTGGATTTGTCCAAGCTGCCAGTGCAAAATGGGCTTTGCTAGCAACTGAAAACTACCTCACATATTGTAAGGTTATGTAAGCCATTGCCAAGTCTTTTGTGCTTAATACTCCTCAAAATCTTATCATAAAACGGTAAACCTTACCAGTATCACAGAATGGTAATTCATGGACTACTGTAAATCCTAGATGTAGGTGTAACGTATAGGGAATGTTCTTTTACACTGAAATTGGTACTCCTTCAATTATGTCAAATACCCGAAGTGAATACATTATGTGAAACATGAATTTGCAGAGACAAGTTCTTGTGTCATGCGCTTGATTAATTGCATGATAAGCGATTAATCACATGTTAGGTCAGAATAGCTTGTTCAATTGAAACTACCTAACGTTAGCAGGATGTGTATCCTGGAGTGATGCGCTGATTGCTGCGAGTGGTGCTATGTAACTACTGTACGCCGCCATATAGACATGTACCCTTCCGTACTACAACAAAATAATCAAATCAGTTAGAATCAATGCCATAGTATTAAGGGGCCGCCATAGCATGGGCATAGCCTTTCTAGAGACATAGTGTCGGTACATGTAAAGTATGCAGGGCCATGGTGTGCATGAACTAGAGCCGCTAGTTTTACATCGTGAGGAATAAGTCGAGACATCCTAATCCAGACAGTGGAAATCCTCAAAAATGTGTTGCTAAACTGGATCATGATTTCTGATTCCCAGACTCAATCTTAGTCAATATTGAGACATTGAGCTTGATAACTATGAGTCAAACTTATTCTAAGGACAGTGGGAACTCATCCGGCAATGCCTGCTGTCTACAAATAATGCTATACATGATTCCACATAACACACTGGACATATACAACTGCTGACGAGCTCTTGTTGAGGAGTTGGTGAGAGGGTGGTGATGTATCGTGACCCCCGCACACCAGTACAGCTGTAAGGCGCTGGTAGTGGTAGAGGTGGTGTACATAGGGCAGAGTCGGTACCACCCTCCTGGGTGCACACAAGTAGTGGTCAGGGTTCCCACGTGTCATGGAAAGTCATGGAATTTGAAAGCTGTCTGGAAAGTCATGGAATGTCATGGAATTTTGATAAAAAATGCTGTGTGTCATGGAATGTCATGGAATTTGAAAATAATGGAATTAATATTACAAAATCTCTTAATGTACCATTCACTTTCTAGATTTGAGAAATTTTCTTGGGAGACCAAGCCCCCGACCTCCGCAAAAATGTCATGGAAAATTGAGATTTTTGTCATGGAAATGTCATGGAATTCAATCTGATTTCTTTTGTGGGAACCCTGAGTGGTACGTGTGATAGCGGATTGTCCGTCATGCAGACTGCGTCAAATTAGACATATGTTTAGGTGACCAAGGAGAGGCACCTGAGGAGTTTTCCTTTTTGTAAATTTGTTTGGGTTTGATAGAAACCAAGGTAGAAACAGTTCTAGAAGTGCATCTTTGTGCGGTAGTAGTGTGAGTGTGTGTGTGTGTGAGTGAGTTACAGTGAGTGGTTCCAGTTGTATTCTGCAGGTTGTCGCTCAGTTTGTGTTGTCAACGAGACGAAAATATGCCATCGTGTAAACATGTATATCAATGAAATCTAGACTAAATTTCCACAACTAATGTTATTCACCTGGATAAGTGTGAATTGATTTAAAAACTATTGAACCACTATGAGTAAGACATACCACATACTGTTTCTAATATGTCAGATGTCTGTTCTAAATAGAGAAAACCACCTGTTGGGTGTTTGATATAGCTTCAGCGGTATTTTTGTTAACATGGTAGAGTGTATCTTGTGAATGACAGAAATAAAACCAATATCGCAGCTGGATAAGGTCAATGCGCAGCAATTCCTGGTACATCAGAAAAATTCGTAATATTCAGTTTCCATATAATGTAATAGATTTGCGAATTGAGTGTAGATGAATGTTGCAATTAGGGCTCATTTGAATGATGAAATCTGCTGCCCTGGATAAAAGTGACCTGGTCCGGTAACGCCATTTGTCATGTAAGTGTGAGAACCCCTGCCCAGATGGACTGCTAAGTAGCAGACGTAATCTGTAATACTGCGTGATAATAATGGATGATACTCCGCTCTAGGTGGTCCACGTATGGATGTAAAGTAAGGTCAGCACTTTGGTGTACTCATGATGCATGAATTACATGTAGTAGCAGTGAGTAGTGCTGCATTCATGCATCATGATGTAGTAGCAGTGAGTAGTGCTGCATTCATGCATCATGTTGAGGCATGATGCCCTCCTTAGAGTGTTGTGTGTGGCCCGCAGAGAGATGTAACCAAACCCATGTGATAAGGTGTCTGAGAACACTGTATTGGGGTTTGTCTTGTACAATACATGTTAAATTACCCTGAACCCTTTTAGCACCACATACTGATTTAATACGCTATTTTTACGCTATCATCTAGGAATATAGCCTTTCAGCTCTCCGCTGCTGTATTCATGTCAACATGTTGGCATTATACAGCAGCACTGAGTTACTCACTAGGGCTGTATTCATGCATGGTGATGACAACCATTAAAGCACTATGTGGTGTATAAAGGGTTGTGGCTACTGTAGAAGAAGTAGGTATATATATGAATATGACTAGTAGCTGTGTGTGCTGCTGTCGCTGCTGTATATGACACACCTGAGGCTGTTTCCACATGAAGCTGTTATTTTGCCATACACCCAGGTACTGGTGGGGTATCTATTACATATACATGTGATGCTGTAGCAGGTGCAGAAGATGACCTCTGTGTGGTGTCTAGGAAATAAACTACCTTCATAACAAGACAAGGCTTCTGTATTTTGTGTCATGTTGGAGCAATACTTTTCCCCCAATTCATATACTTTAATCAGTGCTACAGGGAAAGCATGATTATCCATTTCAAGGCTATGTTGAATGACATAAATACGATGTCCAAATCTCCGTGAGCATTTTGTTTCTCAAAAAAGATATATAGATTGCAAATGCAAGATTAGCTTTTCTGGGTTTGCAGGGCTTGATATTTTTGGCACGTGCACAGCACCAGCACATACTATAGCTCCCCCACCCAAGTTCCAACCAATACAAAAATAGAGCAAAAGTCATTGAAATTATCAATTTAGATTTTCTTTTTTTTCAGCAATCTGGAAGCAGCCTGTATATTTATCAATTTGAAACAGAATCTGTAAAATATTCTAACATTATTTGATGGCTGCTGCCCTAAAACGTGTAATTATGTTTTTTTTTAAATGGTACCATTTTGGGCCCAAATCTGGCCACTTTTGCCCCCTTTTGCCCAATTCTGCTTCCACAATAGAAAGAGCTGGGAGATCCATACTATATCACTGGAAAGGGAATTTAGTTCTTGACAATTCTAATGTAGATACTTTAAAGTGAGATTTCTTTTGTGTATTTTTTATATATATATATTTTTTAATAACATTGATCTTTATTTTGTGGTCAGGAAAAGTGACAGTTACATCAAAATATAAGTATATATGTAGCAATGTTCAAGATACATTTTACAGGATCAGAGTACACAATGGTATTGTAATCAAAGATACTTTGGTCTTCTATGATATTGTTTTAGTATCAAGTAAAAGAACAAAGTCAACACAGTTCGGATCAAGTGTTACAGGTTGCGAATCAATAGGTTTATTCAGTAACCTAGACATGCAAAGCTCTAGCAGTGCGAACTCCCTATAGAGTTCGGAACGGGTCAGTAGGCTGATATAGCCGCTGTGATCACGGGGCCTCTCACCAAGCGTGGCTCAAGAGTAACCGACGAGTCCCATCGGATGCTGGGTATATATAGGTAGCCAGCCTGCGCGCGCACACGCAGACCGGAAGCCTATAGCGACCTCTGTCCATACCCCAAGCCCGAAGCAGATGCTGCCACCTGCCGTCGGGCTGAAGGGTTCGGACGGAGTTTGCAACACAGCATCCAACAGAACCCGTCATATAAACCCCGTATAACCCTAGCCCCTACACTACCCCCTACGAGATAATAACCGGGAGGTAAATAATTAAGGTTAAAGTCCGAAAACACTTCGGACTGGCATTATCTTATAAATACCACCTTAGGGGCTCTATTAAAGCTACACTTTTAACAATATGACGTGTTCTGATGAACACAATAAGTTATCATTTACACACATTAATATATATAGCGACTGTAATGAAAATTACACTCTACTCCCTTGGATAAATAGAGTTAACCTATATATATTGACTCTAGGTAAAACCTGAGAACATGAACACTTGAAAAATATGGTATCACAAACAAATTTCGTCCCTCCGGGACCCCGAGCTTAGTTAAACTCGTTATTAATATTATTATAAGTGATAAACACTATCACTTTTCTTATTATTTAAGAAACGATAATAATATTACAATATTAAAAAGACATCATACGTGTTCTTCGGTGGAGATCCGGATCCTCCTGGGATGAGATGTTGCATTCTGCCCGGCATTCGGAACCTACTTCGTTCAGCTCCTACTCACCGGAACAAGAAAGTTCATCGCTCTTACTCGGGAGCGTAATAAAAAAATTCAGTCCTGCCTCCAGGCGATCTTCAGACTGATTATAAGGAGCACTCGGTCCTGATTTTAAATGTCAACATAAAAAATAAAAACGGATGTATCAGGTCCTAGATGTTATGGTGCTCCGGTCCCGAGTCCTGTTTCCTCCTCCGGATCTCCTCGTACGCCTCCGTCAGTGTTCCTTGACAGACTGGGTCCTCGCGTAGCCAGCCTGTCCCGTTCTGCTGTCCGGATCTCAAGACACCCTACTGAAGGGTGTTTTACTAATGGGGACAGTATTTTTCAATACTCCCCCCCTTTCCTACGAACCCGCTATAGGATAATCCTACGCGGTGTCCGAGTCCTCGTTTTCATCGGCTTTAGTCACCGGTGGATCCTCCTCTTCGGAGTCTGACTCGGCCTCCGCCAGAGTCAACGCTTGGAGCCAGGACTCGATCATAGCCCTGGACCCATCCCATTCGTGCATCTCATGCGCGAAGCAATCCCGGAACCTGGCGCGCTCGGCGTCAAGTTTATCCTGAGCGTTCTTAGCAGCCCTCCTTTGCTTTTTCTTATCAAGCCTAGCATTGTCCTGTTGGGTCCGAGCTTTTTCCATCTTGTCCCGAACGGTGTCCACAGCCGCTGCCTTCTGGATAGCGACCTCTTTCTGGTGGAGGTGATGTACATTGTTAAGTGACATCATCGCCATCAGGTCAGTGAGCAGCCTGTGGAAGTTGTCCTGCCACAGATTCAAGGTCTCTTGGCTGACTTCATAGGAGGCGAAGTCGGTCCGAGGGAACGATGGTGGAGCTCGGCGCTGCAGGAACAGAGCATCCTCGGAAGGAGCCTCCGGAGGGGGGCTCTGTGTCTGAGTGGGCTTGGGCTTTTGTTTCACCGAAGCCTTCGTTCTCCCAGTCTGGGTGTAGACTTGCGTCTCATCACCCGCAACCAGGTTCCCATCCGGGTAAGCTTCCTCGAAGCTTTCTCCGGTCGTGGTGTTCTGATCCTCCGAACCGGACTGAGTGTGAGTCGGTTCGTGCTTCCAGTCCGTCTTACTGGAGGTAAAGGCGGGCCCCTTGTATCCAGGTTCCACCCTCTCCATTACGGACGGCCTCTCCGATCTGTCCGTTCTCGGTCGCTTTGCAGCGGCTGTCTTCGAAGACTGGTGTTGCCTCTTCGGAGCCTTCAAAGCCTTCTTACTGCTTGTCCGCAACCGGTAGGACTCGAACTCATCAAAGAGCGGGCCGTCCGGGATGTGGAGGAAGCTGTAATCCGGATTCACTTTATAGAATACCCGGACTTTACCTTTCTCGTTGGAACCGAAGTCCACGTCAACGTTATCCATTTTGTCTAGCTCCCCGAAATTGGAGTAGACATCCTGATGTGCGAGCTGGATTCGATCCGCCGCAGCTTCCAGGGACAGCTTGTGGTTGCTGGCCATATGTCGGATGATGTCTGCCCTACAGTAGAACATCCCTCCGTCAGGGCAAGCCTTGCTCCCCCTTGCTCCTACGCTCAGGCAGTCATACCGCATGTAATGACGCACATGAGCTCCAGTAACGTGGCGGGCGAATGTGACCTTGGTAGGCCAAGTTCGGGGCGCGTCAAGAGTCTCGTCAATATTCTGACACCGGGTGAAGGGACAGGGACGATCCGGAGACCATCTCGACATTGCCCACGACAATTTCGTTTTCTGATGGTAGGTATGGTACTTCTTGTGAGTAGTCCTGACCTTTTACAAAAGTTCAAAATGGTACAGTTGTACCGACTTATCGAGTGGATCTTTCTTGATCCACTCCTCATCGTCTGATAGACCATCCGGGCCAATCGGATCAGGGTGCTGCGAACAACGGTTGTCCTTGACGCAGTCCCCTACACACATAGGTTTAAAGAACCTAAACTTGCTAGCAGCGTTGGCTCGGAGAGCAGTCCCCAGCAACTCCAGGAGTTCGGCTTGCGGAATGGTATCCTCCGCCAAACCCTTCATTACGGCTGCTACCTCATCGGGGGATTGACCCGCCTCCAGAGACGTCAGCCGGATGGTCTCAGTCAGGATCTTGTCCCGATTGTTGGCCCTTTCCATTCGGTTAGTGTCGGCACTCCTAACCGCTGCAGTATTCTGCTGGACGATATTGTCCTCCCGTGTGGCATCCAAAATGGACTCCTTCGTCTTTTGGGCAACACCCCGAGCCAGCTTCATGGCCGGAGACAGGAGCCGCTTCTTTTCCCGTTTGCTATAGACGGTCTTGAACTCGGAATATGTCTGCATATCCAAGTCCAAGTCCGCAATAATCTCGGGACGACCCTCCGAGATGGCGAGTAGACGTGCCCTACGGGACGCCTCCCCGACATTCTCCATAGCCGCTGTCAAACGGTCCGGAAACCACACAGGGAAACTGGCAGAAAGAGTGTCCAGACCCCTGAAAGTTTTCAGTTGAGCTAAGTTGAATAGCTTTATTTCCTCGGAGCTCAGCTGATCGATGATACTCCCTCAGAGGATAATTGGGACTTCGGAGTCTTCCTTATCCCAATCGTCATGCTGGTGTGGGGTTAGAATGTGCACTCCTTCCCCTGACGAACTACCACCAGCAGCCTCGCCCAGTTTACCGGCCTCCTCCGAAGTATCCATTTCTTGAGTCTCCGGACTCGACTCGGTCGTCTTAGGAGGTGGCTCCGTGGGAGTTGGCACTTCCTTCACAGGTCCCGGTGGGGCCGGTACCCTGAAACTCGGACCTATCAGAGACAGAGCCTCCTTTATCCGCTCAACATGTTGTTCGGCAGTATCCATATCCTCATCTTCGTAAGGCTCCAGAGTGGCAGAAGTCGTCTTAGCACGTGCTCCACCGTGTCCCGACCCCCCAGCCGAAGCTGTTTGGCCGGCAATAACCGCGGCTGTGGCCGCCACGGCTGCACTGGTGTCCAACCCCTTCGAGAAAGACAACAAGTCTAACTTCGGAACCGGGGCTGGAGGGGCTGGAGTGGTAGCAGTCTTGGTATTGCCCTTACCCTTTTGAGGGGGTTCAGGCTTCCCAGGAATGGTAGAGAAGACGGTTTGGAGATCCGTCTTTCCTTTCTTGGAGACCGGAGCCTTTGCAGCGGTACTGCTGGCAGGCGTCGGACCCTTTTTCTTCGGATCCTTAGCCGCCGTGCTACCGGTTGGCTTCGGATCCACCTTCTTCACGTCTTTAACTACAGACGTGGGAGTCTTTTTTGGATCCTTCGGCCCCGTAGTACTGGCAGCCTTAGGATCAGTCTTTTTGGTACCTTGGGTACCACTCTTCTTGGGGTCCGGCTTCTTAGGCTCAACCTTCGGTTGAGGCTTCTTGCCGGCACCTGCGTGTTTCGTAACTTTTGTACTAGTCCGAGAGTCGGACGACTTTGACCGACTCCGAGTCGGTTTCTGTCCACCACGAGTCTTCGGACCAGTGGTGTCACTCTCCTCGCCGCTATCCATAGACAGCTTACAACTCACTGTCTTGATAACGGTGGGAGAAATGCTCAAACTGCACAACCGCGATGGTCAGACAGTACTCTCGGTGGATTCGGGCTCCTTTTCGGAGAGCACGATTCCTTCCAGCAGAGCGGAATCCTCACTGCCCACGGGCAGTGGAGACTTCCGGATCGGGGAGACAGCGGGGTCCACAGACATATCCGCTAGACTTTCACTAAGCTCATCACCGTCGTGGTAATGAGCGTCCACTAGCCCCTTGACAGCCGAAGCCGTCTCAGAGTCCACGTTAAGTTCGGAGTGACGGAGCTGCTGCTATGTCATCCTCACACGTTTCAGGGTGTCTTTTCTTCTCTTCAAACTGCCCCAAAACACGTATAACATATAAGGACAACACAGGACACCACACTCGTTGTGTAACAAGCTAGGTTACGGCCCCCCTAGCCTCAAGCCTAGGGCTCCGCCGAACGGGATTACCATTCGCATCTAGTAACCTGGCCGAAGGACACTCGTTCTTAACTAAAACTCCAGCCTTGATTTTAGTTTTCCGTGCCCTTCTTCCTTCGCCTGCCGAGACTTTCTTTTTCACGGTCTTCCGGAGTTTTCTTCGTACCTGCCTCTTGGGGGGATCCACTGATGCCCCTTCCAAAGGTACAAATTTAGCCTCCAAACTCTCCTCCTCCACCTCCGTTTCCGGGGTGAGCTCCCTCCCAGCCCAAGCACGCAACCGAGCCACATGGCTCGTCCGGATGCGTCCCGCTGCAGACTGGATCAATACAGTCGTTTGACTGATACATTTGACCACGGTGTGTGGTCCGTCCCAGTTATTCGCCAGCTTGACATTACAGAGTGGTTCATGTAGTCGGATCACTCTATCCCCCACTACAAACCGCCGTAACTTCAATCCGGTGTCATAACCCACCTTCTGCCAATTCGCAGCTTTGAGCAAGTGAGCCCTAACTGTTTCATAGGCCAACTTGAATCTCTCCCGGAGAGATTCCACAAATAGCACCGTACAAGGCGCCTCCGGACTAATCCCTACCACTCCGAACACCAAGTCCGCTGGCATGATTAGATCCTCCCCGAACACCAATAGGTTCGGAGTACAATTTGTCGAAGTGTGGACCGTATTGTTATACGCATGCACCACAAATTCGCACTGGTCATCCCAATCATCCATATGGGAGTTCACTAATGGCTGCAGAACCTGGATCAAGGTCCGATTGAACCGCTCCACCTGTCCATCGGACTGTGGTCGGTACGGATTGGTCCGAGTTTTGCATATAGCCAACTGATGGCACATAGCAGCCCATAACTTTGATTCAAATTCCCTCCCTTGATCGCTATGTAACATCAAGGGAGCCCCCAGATGGAGGATCCACCCCTTTACTAATGCTTCCGCACAAGTAGCAGCAGTGTGATCCTCGAGTGGGTACACGCGGGTGTATTTTGTATAGCAGTCCGAGACTACCATCATACACATATTTCCTCTCGGAGTGGGTTTTACTCCACTAATGATGTCTACGGCTATCCGAGCAAACCTTACCCGAATAGCTCCTGTTGTAATGGCAATTTTCCCAGTCCAGGACCGGGTTTGCCCAAACAACAGGCCGGACATGTCTCGATCCACCTCAAAAGGTCACCAGACATTCCCGGCCAATAATACCTTCTACTCAGCCGTTCCAGAGAGCGTTTCTTTCAGAAATGCCCACTCGTGGAATGGCCGTGACAATAGTACAGGATGTCTTTCCGCATAGCGGCCGGGATTACCATTTGTAACACCCTCCGCCCTCCTGGACAAGACTTCCACCTGCACAACAACGAATCCCGCATCTCCAGTTCATGGAACTGAGCCAGGAAACATCGCATTTCACGATTTTCCAGTGATATTTTGGGTCGCACTGGACAGACCCCTGTAGGGACCAGCTCCCTCAGTCGTGCTATGGTAGGATTGGCTATCTGGTACGTCCTTATAGTGTCGGTGGACCAATCCAACAGGTTCTGCAACAACCCGTCATAAGGCAAACGCACACTTGCTACCACGGCATTGTGAGCACCACAATCCCCACACTCCGGACGCACACAACGGCGGACCGGACGTCTACTCAGGCAGTCAGCATTGATATGCTTCGTGCCCGCTCGGTGCTGGATATGAGAGTTCTCCTGTATGACCTCACTGAGGTGATTCAACCACCGACCAATCATCCCCTCCGCGTCCTTAAAATTAAGGAGCCACCTCAAGGCGGAATGATCGGTTCGGAGTGTGAAATTCCCTCCATACAAGAAGTGCCTAAACTTCTTCGTATACACCACCACAGCCAACAACTCCCGCTTGGTAGTGCAATAATTTCTCTGTGCCTTGTTCATACTGTTACTAGCGAACGCCAGCGGGACCTCTACTCCGTCCTGGATTTGGGACAATGCGGCCCCGATGCTCTCATTGCTCGCATCAGTGTCAAGGATGAAATGCCCCTTCTCCGTAGGGTATCTCAGCACGGGGGTGGCTCGGAACAATGCCTTAATCTCTTTGAAAGCATCATTCTGTTCCTTCCCCCAGGGGAAGGGTTCTTTCTTCCTACCCGGAGTCCAATGGCTCAACCTTTGCAGGGGTTGAGAATCCGGGGATGAAGTCCCTATAATAGGAACAGAACCCCAAGAAGGATCTCACATCCTTCGGTCCTTTTGGAACTTCCCACGTCTCCACAGTCTCCAGTTTAGCCGGATCAGCCTGCACACCCTCGGTGGAGATGATCCGGCCCAAATAGACCATGGACTTCCAAAAAAGTTCACATTTCTTCGGCTTCAAGGTTAACCCATTGGACCGAATTCGCTCCAACACCTCTCCGAGGTTCAACGCACACTCCTCGAACGTCTTGCCAAAAACAATGACGTCGTCCAGATACACCAAGCACTTTCACCATAACAGATCACTCAACAGAGTTTCCATCATGGCCTCGAAAGTCGCCGGGGCGTTGCATAACCCGAAACGCATCAGCTCAAACTGATACAGTCCAATATGGCTAGTAAAAGCCGTTTTCTCCTTATCCTCCTCCTTCATTCCGATTTGCCAATATCCTGACTGATTTCTGCTGCAAATCTAGGGTGTAGAACCATTGGTTCCCACCCAACGAGTCCAGGGTCTCATCAATTCGGGGTAGAGGATACACATTCTTCTTGGTTACTCCATTCAGACGTCTATAATCGATACAAAATCGGATAGACCCGTCCTTCTTAGTAACCATCTGAACCGGACTAGACCAGGGGCTAGTGCTAGGCACATTCACCTTCTGTTCCAGCATGGTTTTCACTTGTTCTTCAACAACTCTCTTCTTAGCCAACGGCAAGCGTCGGTAAGGCATTTTAAATGGCTGGGCATCTCCAGTATTGATAGAATGCAGCACCTTGTCGGTTCGGCCCAAAGGCTCCCCCTCCACTTGCCATGCATCCTGATACTTCTCTACCAGCCTTCTCAAGGAATTGAGATCCCTCCAATCTGTCAGATCCGTCTCGGAGATCATTTTCTCCATCACTCAAAAAGGTCGGAGAAGGATCACCCTTCATGCTCACATGACCAGCAGGCATCACTGCCTCGCTGGTGAACACATTCCCCAACACAGTATCCTTTTTCAGATACTTAGCTTCTAAACCAGGGTTAGAAACCGGCACCACGGTCCAAGCACCATCACCCACTAGGGTGTCCATGCCCACCAGACCGATGCTTCCCAACATAGCCACATCCGGCTCCACAACTGCTTCTTCCTCTCTCCTAAGCCCCTTGCCTTGGACCAGCACGTCACACGTCTGTCCGGGAGGAATCTTAACAGTTTGGACCACCGTTGCCACTGTTGATACTTGTCGGAGCACACACTGCTCCACTGCACGGTACGGGTGCTCTATCTGGAGTACCCCTGTACCAGGATTCAGGACCGCGTCATATAACGCCGCAAAGTCCAACCCCAGTATACCGTCGTCAGCAATTTCCGCGATGGTGGGAGAAGCCACATACTCCTTCCCTCCGATCCGGAGCGGTATGAACGCGCGCCCATACGTCTGCATACTCGACCCATCGGCCGAACAGGCGCTTACCTTCGTTTTATGGGTATCACGACTGTCCGGCATAAGAGCATAGAAGTTTGAGGAGATAAAGGAGTGGCTCGCTCCCGTATCTACTAAAAACTCGCCCGCCCTACCGGCCACAGTAACAGACACATACCCCAGCGGAGACGGGTTTACAGTGAAGCATTTAAAGTCCTTCGGAGCAGCCAAATCTAGGCCATGTTTCTTCAAATGGTCGAAACATGGGTGATCCGGGGAAAGCTGGGTACTCCTTACCCACACGGTGTCTGTGACAGCCGCAACTTTCACATTCCTATCCGTAACTCCCTAAGTTTGAAGCCACCCCTGGTTCCCTTTCTGTTTTTTGAACTCCACTAGGCTCTACCTCTCTGGTATGTTGGCATACTTCATCACCAGGGGCTGTCCGCTCGCCAGCTCGGACCACCCCCTCTAGTTTCCCTCCTTTCCGGGAACTTTCGGACACGGAGCCGTATACTCCGCAGCAAAATGACCGATCTCCAGCACCTATAGCACTTGGCGGTCCTCCGGTTGATCTTCCTCCTGTTAGGCTGGGTAGCCCCCTGAATGGAAGTCGTCATCTTCTCAAACAGTGCCGTGAAGAATGCGGCATCCATCATCGGAGCCTTCTTATCCGATTCCTTCTTCGGAGGAGGGTTTCCACCCCCTTCCGGCTTCTTATTCTTCCACGGCGGTTCAGAGGAATTTCCGTTCCTCTTGAACTGAGCCGCAGAAGCCGTCGCCTCCTCCTCACTGCCTTCATCCTCAGACTGTTCCGGAGAACATTCTATGATGGCGGAGGCCCGGGTTGGCATCCGGTCTCCCAGCAGTGACTTTTTGAGGGCGTGTATATCGATGGCCTTAAAAAGGTCATCCAACGACGTATCCGCCCTCCACATATCATACACTGTTTGTTGTACGTCGGGGTCTCTCAATCCGGTGACGAATTGAGAGAACAATTCCTTAAAAAATAAGTCATCATGGATCCCCGAAGCAGGATGTACCTTCTTCAGGAGTCTCATCAATGCAAGTCCGAAAATTCCCCTAATTTTAGAGGTGATCGACAGGCATTTGGAGATGGCAGTCGAGGTGTCTTGTTGTGCAAACGTTGTGCAAACCTATCCCAGCTATAGCGGGGTTAGTATCATACAACTCTTGCAACTCCGTACTCAGAATTGACCGTCTCGGAGCCTTCTTCGGACTCTTTGTCCCCGGAGTCGTCCCCGGAGTCGCCCCCGGTTTCGGTACGTTATTTTGTCTTTCCAGATAGGCCTGGTAAGTACCATACGCCACCAGATCCTTCGTGGGGTCAATACCTTGACTGAACCACCAATTCTTTTCCAGATCTGTTATATACTGGCACTGCTGGGCCAGAGCAAACAACCGTTGATGCTCGGCCTTCTTCTTTTCCAATTGCTTGGCTTGTCTCTCGGCCTCCTGCTCTTGCTGGGCTTGCTCCAGTTTGGCTTTCGCAGCTTCACCGGCAGTCCTCAGTCCCTCTTTTCGGGCTCTCAACACTGCCGCCTCTTGCTCCGCTAGCTCCTCTGCCATCGCAGCGTTTTCTCGCATACGTTTCTTTTGCTGTTCCAGGACAGCTTCTTGCTGGCGGAACACTTCCCTCCTTTTGGTTTCTAGGGCTCTCTGCTCCTGAAACATCTTGTCAGTTTGGCAAGTCTGCCACTCCGACAAGCTTCCAGGGGTCAGGTAGCTATTGGCTGCCACCTCTTGAACGGACACCTTTTTCTGGCGTTCCGCGTCAACTCGTTGCTCCTCCTGGTGCAACTGTTCTTGTTGGGTAAGTACCCGCTCTGACAATGGTCTCCGTTTCTCCGAAGGAGCAGTTTCCGGTGCCACCGAGAATACCTCTTTTGGTATCGGACGGATGCCACCGATACCCACCCTCGGAGAGTATTCACTAGCCATTCCTCTACCCCTTGCCCGGCCGAACCTAAGTGGTCGACCTGGCGTTGAGGCAGACAAAGCCGGTTCTATAGTCACTCCACGCCCACCTGGTAGGTTCGGAGTGTCTGTAAAACTCATGTAATGACCAGCTCATTATCAGCCGAAGCGTAAGAGGTGCTACTGTCCTGCATACTCTGTCGGGCCTCCAACAAAAATTGCTGTATAGCAGTTTTCTTGGTTCTCAATATGGCACACTCCGTGCTCAAAGTTTGACGTGTCTCTCTTAGGTCCTCCGTATCCCGAACGAGTTCGGAATGCAATCCCTCCGTTTCTGCTACCAAGGCGTCCCTGGCCACACAGATCTGGTTCAGCTCCGTGTTTGCAGAAACAAACTCGGATCGGACCGCCTCTAGGTCTGCCGTCTTGTGGTTAAACTCCGACCGGACCATACTCAGGGACAGTGCAAGCCTCTCATTTTCTTCCAACAAGGTGGACAGCCTCGCATCCTTCTCCTTGATTTTGGAAGTTCGGTGTGTGACTGCACCCTCCAACGCAATCAAATTGTTCTTCCCTTTGTTGGACATTGCCTGAATGGCCAGCAATTCTCTTTGCGTGGCTCAAGAGTAACCGACGAGTCCCATCGGATGCTGGGTATATATAGGCAGCCAGCCTGCGCGCGCACACGCAGACCGGAAGCCTATAGCGACCTCTGTCCATACCCCAAGCCCGAAGCAGATGCTGCCACCTGCCGTCGGGCTGAAGGGTTCGGACGGAGTTCGCAACACAGCATCCAACAGAACCTGTCATATAAACCCTGTATAACCCTAGCCCCTACAGTATTTTCACATCTGTTTTCCTGAGCATAAAGAAAGGTTCCTCCCAGCCCACACTAAATTGTGGCTGGCTGATACTTCGTGAGGAACCCTATCCTTGTAAAAGGACTAGAGTTAATAGTTACATGTTAAACAGTATGCAAGACCAATATTATGTAGGAACAAATATAGCTTATCGTTGGGTCCACTGGAAACCAATATAATCAACTTTCTTGTATTCAAAGCTTATCACATTACAATGGGTACTTGGTTGCTTAGCCATTCCTGTCTGTTATGTTTAAACGCTAGTTTTGAGGGGAGAGACCTACAATCAGGTAACAATTTGTTCCATGTCATGGCGCCAAAATGCTCTATGCTTTTGAAATAAGCTCCTCCATGTGGTGTTAACCGCTTGAGTACTGGGCCTTGGAAACCTCTTGTGTTTAAGTTTCTATTATCACAGTAAACAGGATTTTTTGATCTATAGTACATAAACATGTATAGATGGTACATACGTCTATCCTTAAGGAGAGGAATTTTGGTTTTGGCATGTATAGACTCAGTGTTTGTTAACACAGGAACTTGCAAACATATTTTTATACAGCGATTTTGGGCAACTTGAAGATCATCCAATAGGTCTTGGTTAGTGCACATAAACAGGATATCACCATAATCAAAATAGGGAAGGACCATACTTTTGTAAATTTGGAGCGCAATTTGCTCAGTCATGGATCCTCTTATACATGCCAACATATATGTTTTATATGATACTGTCTGTTTCATGGTTCTAATGTGTATATCAAACTTTAGATGGGTACCAGGGTGACACCCAAGTACTTGTATGATGGCACTATGCTTAATTTCGAATTATTTAAGTATAAAGCTATATCAATCTTATTTAATTTCTTTTTTGATGCTGTAAAGCCCATAATTTTGGTCTTTTTAGTTTTTACTGTTAGCTTATTTTGGGTCCCCCATAAAGAGAATTTATCTAAACTGGCCTGAAGGTCTCCTTGGACTAGGTCTGTATTTATTGAAATGAAGGAGACAAAAAAATGAAAAAAACATTTTTCAAACATCACTGTTTCCATGGCAACAAAAATTCCTATTTTCAAAATATATCAATCATATTGAAATAATTAAATTCCTTGTTTCAATAGCTTTACTGTGGTATTTACATGCCTATTGTAGCCACAGGGACTGCAAGATAATCAACAACCGCACACAACATGTTAGGGAAGTATGATACTTTTGGTTGGAACTTGGGCGTGGGAGCTATAGGGCTCCTTGGGGTTAGGCCATGGGTGCGGCCATGTCCAACCCCCGGTGCTTACTTTGGTTGCCTCGAGATGGGGCCTAAGTCAGGATAGTGATTGCTTCAGCCTGTGTTACCCTGAAGACATGTGAATATCATTGGCCCTCAGTAACTAGGCCTACTCACTGAAGGGCTAAGTCCTGGGAACCACTTCAGGCAGAAGCAATAATGGCCTGCCCTGTGATGTCATAACCCCCGGTTAGCTGCCCTACCTAGTGGCCACGGGCCTGTACTGAAGGTTCTCAACTCTGCACAGGTGGTGCTGCTATCAACGGCCAGGTGCCCTATAGTAGTAGCAACCTTCATGTGCCTCTGGTAACACTGTCCTGAAGGTTCATGCAGACCACCATTTATGTCCTCCTTTTTAGACCCAATTATAAGGGGGAGGCATCTCTGAGTGAGGTCAACATGCCTGTTCCCATAGGTGCCCTGCAAATAAAGAAGTAAAGGCATCACCATGACTCTTTACCATAGTCAACTCTAGTTGACTCTGGTAGCAGAGTCTTGATGACTCTGGTGGAGCTAGGTTCAACCTTTGAGCAGCTGAACAACATCTCTCGACAACCGGAAAAAGATGTGTCTCTCTTATATTTTGAAGTTTTGAAACTGTGGCGAGCTTCGCTCTCCCATTCACACCATAGACTCATTCAAGTGTTAATGGATGACTTTAGAAAGTTCGATGTGTGCATAACTATATTGCATGAAATGGTAGAGAAATAAAAGCAAAAGCGCACAGCGTGGGTAAATACCTTTGGTAGTACATGATTGATAGAAGAAAGTCACGATACAAGAGATCTAATACGTGGTGGTAGTGGTAGTGGTGGTGAGGACAGAGATAGAAAAAAACAATCTTAAACGAAAACTATACATGGAAAAAAACACTGAGTTTAACGTCTCTTCTTTTACCAGCTCACTACCGCCACCACTAGCACCACCACCACCACCACCACCACCACCAGCGCCACCGCCGCCACTAAAAATGGCTGCCAAATACGAAAGGTTCAACGATTTGGAAGTGAGGCTCGACACTTTTAGAGGAATGTCATGGCATCACGGAACAGGTTTCGCAGAGAAACTCGCCGCCCAGTTTCTTTTACATAGGAGGCTCACGTCAATGTCCCCTCATCGTGGTTGCACTGAACAAGAGTCCAGTAGACATCAAACTACTGTCGACGATCCTTGGACAGGCGACCACACTAAAGAAACGGCTGAAAAAAGTGCGTTCTCAAGTGCAATTTCTCCAAGTTGAGGTGCAGCATCTGCACAGAAAACACAAACGACGGGATGAGAAAATGACAGAGATAGAGAAAACGGTAAAACCAGAAGAGGTCGACTACTGGGTAAAGAAGGAGAAACTGGTGGACACTGCGAGTATCAGACAAACAACAACACAACTGAAAGGCTGCATGTTACACAAAGCGCTAGCACCAGTAGCACCACCAGCACCACTACCATCATCTCCATGCATGGAGAAGAGGGAAGAGCAGGGAGAGATAATGGAAGAACAGGTAGTGGATTGTAGCTGAGCTACGGAGAGGTTTCATCTATTTCTGCTCTTAATTATAATGATAAAAGTGTTATGTATCTACCATTGTAAGAATAACAATAGTTGTGTACATCTGGAAGTGTGGGTCGTATCATGTCCCTCTGCAGTATCGTGCTTCATTATGTGTGCGGCTTTATTTCCCCAATTCGTGCATATAAAAAATATACTGCTCAATGTATAAATGCTGTCACGTTGCTACTATACGACAGTGTATACTCTGCACCCGATTGGATGGCTACCCGGACATTGATCATCTTTTATGATAATGCAGTCAACAGTTCTTTGTCTTAGATTTTTTTTATATATTGTATTTTTGTATACATTGTCTAGTTGTGTTCATATTGTATGCATATTATTTATGTTTTCCTTTCAGGTACTAATCCTGTTTGATACACTTGTTTGATTACAATTGTCTCATCCAGGATCCATGGAGGTATAGCATTTATGAGCGAACATTGTAGAGATTCGCCAACCCTTTAGAGATGTTAGTTAGCATTACACTGAAAAGAAGTGATTGAATCATCCAATCACCTGTGGAATTCGATGGTCGAATTTTTATAATTCAAAATTCTCTGAGAAAAGAGATGTAAAATCTCTGAATTTTGTAGGTCAAAATTTGTGAATATCACTTTTTCATCGACTAATCAGGATTGCCATAGGTTTTCCTCATTCAATCGAACTGTATCTATCAGTCAGTTGTGTGTACTTTGTTAGTTTATCTAGGCATTTACGTTCAACGTTCGCAGGAGGTTTAAAAATCTCAGCTGCAGTGTAGGCTGCGTTGAATGCTTTTAGTTTCAAATTCTCAAAAATTGAACTATCCCTCTAAAGCTGTCTACACTTAATTATTTCACGACATATACCATATCCGACCAGGTTTTACACTCTAAATGTGTATATTGTAATTAGAACAGAGAATATTGCATACTCTTTCTATGCATGCTATAACTGCATCAAACATGAAAATACCACCGAGTCGTTTATTACAAACATTTAATTTATAGTCATCCTTGAAGATTTATCGTTTGGTTCGACCATATTCAAAATATTGTATACTTCATGCTTGACATGAGTGTTCACTTAACAGAATTTGAACGCGTTATAACCTAATTACATCTAGATGTTTTAATTACCGTGTCAACCGGATACCGGATCAACAAATTAAAGGTTGTTCATTTGATGATTCATGTTTTCTAGTAGACTATTTAAGTGTGCGTGTGTATTTAATCGAACAAATTAGCATAAGTTATCCTATTTTGAAATTGTATAACTAAACTCAAGTATAACATTGTAATGTGTTAGATTATCTAAAAAACTAGGTGTGTACAATACAAACCAAATAGGATATCATGAATGCAATCTCGGTGCCATTGCACCATTACATTGATCAGAATTATTATAACAATATTTTTTTCCCGAGGGGGAGTTATGTGATATTATGAAAGCTCAAGCCGCTATTAATTGACCAAGAATATCATATACGATTGCTTTGTCCCTGCTTACAAGCTAAGGACAAAGTATACGAACACCTGCTACCTAGTACCCACACCCACCACCAGTGGCGCTGCACTACCCTATTGTATATAAGGGGCACACGCTACTAGCCAGTCAGAGAGAGCTGGGTAGGGTACTAGGTGGATACCATCACATACCTAATGTACAATATAGCCAAACTACACACCTAACCGCTGATTGTTGTGTTACTTACTTTCGTGTATATCAAATCTCAGATATTAGTCCAATGCTAATTGACGATAGCCCAATATGACATGGGGGGGTATGTTGGATCTCAGTGTCGGTTAATGTCTACTGTGGGGATGGGGGGGGGGGGGGTATGTTGGATCTCAGTGTCAGTTAATGTCTACTGTGGGGATGGGGGGTATGTTGGATCTCAGTGTCAGTTAATGTCTACTGTGGGGATGGGTGGGGGGGTATGTTGGATCTCAGTGTCAGTTAATGTCTACTGTGAGGATGGGGGGTATGTTGGATCTCAGTGTCAGTTAATGTTGTTTCAGCGGCTATGAGCGGGATTAGTATTAACCTAGGCTTGATCCTCCAGGAGTTACATAAAATATTAACTGATGTTGAATATTGAATGGGGGTGGCAGTACTGAATGTAAAAGTATTTGTGTTTTTCATGAATTTGCGGCTCTTACTTTTCCATGAATATAATGAAAACACATACACAGTGAAATAAGTTACGATCACAGTATATGTGGGCAGGCAAGCAGAAAGGATATCTATTTAAAACATTCCATTTTTGTTGAAAAGCTTTCTTATTTGGAATGTAAAAAGAAAGTTTTAGAGCCTAAATGGCTGTCTTTGTTGATATGTATCGCCATGGAAACATGATTTTCATTCTAAATAAAGACAATAAAGAAGCCCATTGATATAGAATGATTCATGAGGATTGCTATGGTCAAAACAGAATAAAATTACCATTTATAGATCAAAGTCTAATGCCTATAGGATGAAAATGTATGATAATTTTCTAATTATTATAATTATGCTAATTAGATAAAGATATCTTGGAAACTATGAGACTTAGAGCTTATTGGGGTTTTGGATAGGGCAATGTCCAACCTAATTCATATAGGCATTTGTCAAAAACTAGAAATGATATCTTTTTGTGTATTATATAGCTGGAAAGCTTATGATATCTATTTTAAAGTTGACTTTTCCGTTGGATGTCCCTTTTCCCTTGCCTGTACACATAATGAATGCTCCCTGAGGGTCTACAACATTACTTGGTTTCATACCCAGGAGTTTACGGAAAGCTACTCTAAGCTCCTCACTCTTCCAAGCATAGATTATCGGATTCAGCCAAGTATTCATCCAGTAGACAAGGACTGTAACCTTCTCAAAATACAGCCAGAACATTGAGGGTGAGGAACTGCGGATTTGGATGGCGATAACCCGGGGAAGATAACATGCAAAGTAGGTGCCCAATACCATGATCAGCATCTTAGCTATCTTTTTGTGCTGTCGGTTCAGAAAGGCTTCGTAGGTGTCAAAGGGCTGGTTGAGTGCAGCAATTGCTCTTCCCTGTTTGTGGGCTATCCTGCTAATTGCTACATGAAACAAAACAGTGAAAGTGGCTAAGATGTATACCTGTGGAATGAGGACTTGCCCGTATGGATGCTTTGAGATCATAGCAGAATATGTGCAAGCTAGACCATTAACAAGATGATACGATGATAAAATGATGGCAGTTATTTCAGTAACTACAAAAGCCCAGGTGATAGCAATAAATGTGCAGGTCTTGGTGCGTGTGACCCAAAGTGGGTACTGCAGCGAATAGGCGATAAACAAGTAACGGTCTATGGCAATCCCCAGAATACTGAAGAGATTGGCAGCAGCGGCGATCAGACCGAGTATTCTGTCAGTGAGGCAGAGGGGTACAAAGGCAGGGTGGTCAGACAGAACATAGCGGGCTAAGGTGACTGGGCTGAGGCACGCAGCTAACATATCAGCAAGGGCCAGGCTACAGATCAGAAGATTTGTGTTGTTTTGGAGGTTTTCAAAGCGAGCCACTGCTGTGATGGTGAGTGCATTACCAAATATGGCAAACCCAGAGAATAAGAATCTCATGGTGAAGAAGAAGATGATGAAGGCTGTAGGCAGTTGGGGTTCTATGGCAGTACTGGTGTAGGAGTCGTTCATCATCACTGGCATTTCATCAGTTGTTGTGTTGTATGTCATGTCTGGGATGTTGTTCAGCAACAAAGTATCGTTTACTTCCGTTCCAGCAGTCGCTGCGATGTCTGCGATGTCTGCGATGTCTGTGATGTTGTTCAGCAACAAAGTAGCAGTTACTTCCGTACTAGTCATCCTGGTGCTCATTAATGCTGAAAGAGACAGAGAATCTCTATTTATTTTTTGGAAATACAAGATGTCCTATGCTTTGGCACTGAAGGGCCGTATTCAATGCCCCCGTTGAATACAACATGGCCGTATTCAATGGGCTAATAAAAAGTTGGTTTTCATTCATTAAATGGCTTCAAATAAAAAAATAAACACAAATGCCAACTACATTGATACTGCTCTGATGTATTTCACTAGTGAGGGCTGGGGCGCATCCCACTGAGCCTGCGGCTTCGTGGGATACTGCCCCAGCCCCCACTCGTGAAATACAACAGAGACGGTATCAATGGGCGTTGGCATTTGTCTAATGTATTTATTGGTGCTGCCAGATGTGCCTGGCCTACACTACCTGATAAAAAGGTAAAATGTATAACTACTAGCTTACAAGCAACATTACTTTTACCTAGTCTCAACAAACCAAAGGCAGACAAACCTTGGCCTTGTACCTTGGTCTTGTACGTTACCCCATTATAAAATACTGACTATATTTATATTCATATATATATATTTATTATACGATATGGGCTTACAGCGTGCTTTTTACGTGATATTCACATTCTTATATTGGTGCATACAGGAGACTTGGGGGGGTGCATTTTTGGATATCAGAACGATTCTGAATGGGGATTTCAGAATCGTTCTGATATCCTGAATATCAGAACGATTCTGAATGGGAGTGGATATCAGAACGATTTGGAATATCGTCACCCATAAAATCCGAGGTTCTATGGAGACTCGAACACGCTACATCAAGACTTGAAGTCCGCCGTGCTAACCACCACGCCGTGGAAGCGCTGGTAGAGGGAGGTGGCGAAACAAGGAGTCTACAGGCGGATTTCCAGCCCTGTAGGACCATTATTTACCGAGTTACAGAAGAAAAGGCATTTTTTGGTATAATTTCTTTGAAAATCAATATTTTTTTCTAATTTCTTTTTTACTATAAAGGTAGAAGTTGGACTTTACTTAGCCATTCGTTAAAATAATTCTGGGGATTTTTTTTCACATAGAAATAGGCATTTTGAAAATGGTTCGTTTCCACCCAGGATCGATCCGGGTACCCTTGGTGTGTGAGGCGGAGACGCTAGCGGCCATGCCTATCCGGCTGTGGTGAATGTGGAGGGAAACGCTGGTTAGTATATAACATAGCCCCAAGCTGGCCCCCTCACAAATTCTATGTTGGACTCAGTGTTGGAGATTGAGGGCATGACTCCACCAATCAGCGAGCAGGGTTGGTGGGATATCAAAACAACATGGCGCTACTGGTGTACGAGTGATATTCAGTCAATAATCCTTCAAAATGGCCAAATTAGGACTCATATAAGGTAATTAAAGACATTTGAATGGAAATATCGTATAATAAACCTAATAATATATGAATATCACCTTGGGGTGTGTATTCATGAATAACGACCTCGGTGCTACGCACCTCGGTCGTTATTCAAGAATACACACCCCGCGTTCGGCGATATTCATATATTATTGGTTAAATATATATATATATATATATATATATATATATATATAAATATATATATATATATAAATATATATATATATATATATATAGACGATGATAGAAGATGTACAGACGAACCTTGGTCTTGTATCAGATGTACATGGCCCCATCATATGATATACCAGGGGGCGCCTCCGGTGGGGCTCAGGTGAGAGACCAAGCTGTAAGGTTTCAGTGCTCGGTTTCATCTCTGATCAAGCAACAGGTACGCTCAGGGTCAGAAAGTCAGGGTTATTTTCTTTTATATTGACTTGTGAGTTGAAGAACTGTGCCACATGATTGGGCTTTACCCACTAAACACAACTATGTTGGTCAGACGTGAATCTACATTAATTTTTGGTCTGAACTACGTAACTTTAGAAGGTTTATGAACTTCAAAACTTTAAGGTTCATTTACCACTCTCAAACCTGCAAGTCTGATTTATGTAGCTCAGATGTAAATCTTAGTTCAACTGGGGTAGGGATGCCATCGATACCCCCATAATCGATATACCGACATTTATAGAATTCTGATTATCGCATTGACAAAGGCATAGTATTGATACACCATTTCTATCAAATATAAACCATTAGTTAACCTTTCCAAAAGTGTAAAAAAGGCCTATAACATTGAGCAAAAATGACTTCAGATTGCAGCCAAATTGTTACCAGGTGTTCATCTTTATAGACTAAACTATAAGGAAGGGAATAAACTGAGGAAAATACCCTTTTTTAAGCAGATGTAGAATATTTTTGCAATAAAGATATAAATGCATATAGTCGAAAAATCAACACTAAAATAGTTGAAATTGAAATAAATTGGATATCAATGACATCCCTAAACTGGGGTCTAAACACATTACACATAACTCTACATATAGAGGGCTTCAGACAAAGACTTGCACTATATTGCAAACAAATTTACATTAGCAAACAATATTCATACAATATAATTAGAATTTTCAATCTCATTTCATTCTATATATCATAATTGTGTTGTTCAATTGAGGAGCCTGACAGTAGAGATCTGTTGAATAGTCTTAGCTGCAGTGAAGTTTTGCATTTCTTCCGTATGTACAATACTTTAATCTACTGTCCTTTATATATAAATATTCTATTGAATACAGTTTAGTTGCATGATATTGAATTCATAATTGATGAGAATTTACTGCTTGAACGTGGTAGATTTGTTAAAGAGCTGTAATATTCTCTCCATAATTGATACTGCTGCCACCTAGTGTGACACTAAGAAGTCATCTATCCACTTGAAGTTGAAAGTTACGTCTTTTAACGTAGATCTACGTAGATTTATTACGTAGATTTACGTCTGAATGAGGTAGATAAATGTAAATCAGATGTAGTAAATAAACCTTAATGTTTTGACGTCTACAAACCTTCCAAAATTACCAATCTCAAACTCAGCTACCTAGAGAGACCTCTGGGCTATGTTGGAACTACGTAGGGTGTTTACTGGGTATGGGCCGAAATCTTTTTGCCCTCTCCCCCAATCCACCATCCCTCCCCATTGATAAATAATGATCACTCCCTAAGTTGGGTAACAGTAGTATAGTATGTATCGGAACGGGACTATAGTTAAGTACTGTTTATTACTCAATCGACATGCAGCCAATCAGAGGCCTCCATTTGGTCACGTGACCCCCTCATTTGCATAATTACGTAATAGGCCACGCCCCCTCATTTGCATAATTACGTAATAGGCCACGCCCCCTTGATCACCAGCCAATCAGAGGCTTCCATTTGGTCACGTGACCCCTCATTTGCATAATAGGCCACACCCCCTTGATCACGTGACCCTTTCATTTGCATAATAAGCCACGCCCTCTTGATCACCAGTCAATCAGAGGTCGCCATTTGGTCACGCGACCCCCTCATTTGCATAATAGACCGCGCCCCCTTGATCACGCGACCCCTTCATTGACATGATAGACCACAACAACATCACGTGACTATCTTTGTTTGTAAACAACACCACGTGGCTCTCTTGTTTGTAAATAAGACCTACTAAGTTTAGGCATAGGTAACAGCAGTGTTTGTAAATAACGCCTACTATGTTTTCAGTCATAGGTGTCTAGAGCAGCAGCAGCAGCAGCATCTTCAGCAGCAGCAGCAGCAGCAGCCGCGTCATAAGTGTCTAGAGCAGTAGCCACGTCATAGATGACTAGTGCAGCAGCAGCAGCAGCATCTTCAGCAGCAGCAGCAGCAGCAGCAGCATCATAGGTGTCTAGAGCAGGAGTAGCAGGAGTGTCATAGGTGTCTAGAGCAGTGGCAGCAGCAGCAGCAGCAGCATCATAGGTGTCTAGAGCAGGAGTAGCAGGAGCGTCATAGGTGTCTAGAGCAGTGGCATCATAGGTGTCTAGAGCAGGAGTAGCAGGAGCGTCATAGGTGTCTAGAGCAGTGGCAGCAGCAGTAGCAGCAGCGGCAGCAGCAGTAGCAGCAGCAGCATCAACAGTATCTTCAGCAAAAGCAGCAGCAGCCGCGTCATAGGTGTCTAGAGCAGTGGCAGCAGCAGTAGCAGCAGCGGCAGCAGCAGTAGCAGCAGCAGCATCAACAGTATCTTCAGCAAAAGCAGCAGCAGCCGCGTCATAGGTGTCTAGAGCAGCGGCAGCAGCATCTTCAGCAGCAGCAGCAGCAGTAGCAGCAGCGGCAGCAGTATCTTCAGCAGCAGCAGCGTCATAGGTGTCTAGAGCAGCAGCGTCATAGGTGTCTAGAGCATCAGCCGCAGCAGCAGCAGCATCTTCAGCAGCAGCAGCAGCGGCAGCAGCAGCCTCATCAGCAGCAGTAGCAGCAGCAGCAGCAACAGTTTGAGCATCAACAGCAGCTTCAGCAAAAGCAAAAGCCCGTAACTTAGCATCATGGGCATCAGCTATAGCCGTAACAGCGACACTGCGACTAGCAGAAGCAAAACAGACTATTTGTTTAGCAGCTGTACAAGCATTAATAGCATTAGCCCTAGCAGCAGCCGCAACAGCGGCACTTTTAGCAGACGTTGCAGCATCAGTAGCAGCAGCATCGTTAGCAAGAGCGGAAACAGTAGCAAAAAGATTAGCAGCACGAGCAGCAGCGGCGAGAGTAACAGCAACGTTGTTAGCAGCATTGGCAACTTCGTATGCTGCATGTGTAGCACGAACAGCGATACGAGCTTCACGTTTTGCACGAGCAGCAGCATTAGCTGCAGAAGTAGCCCTCACACTTTCCAGCCACCCGTACGAATCTTGATAAAAACCAACTTCCACCTTACGAGCTTCACGTTTTGCACGAGCAGCAGCATTAGCTGCAGAAGTAGCCCTCACACTTTCCAGCCACCCGTACGAATCTTGATAAAAACCAACCTCCACCTTGCTACTTGTTGACTCATCAGTAAACATGGACGTCTCCTCATGTGGTGTTGTCGCGGCTCTGTAGTAGTGTTGGGATTGCTCACATTCGGTAGAACGTAGAGTGATTCCTGATGACGCCATGCTGAAGGTGGTTGAAGAAGTGTGTGGGACTCATGTTTCACTCTCGCTTATGTACTAGGCTCCGAGATAAGCTTCTTAACTCAGGAGGAAAACTCTCACTAGGAAGGCGACCGGCTGTCTACCTGTGTAGGCGCGGGTTCGTTACATCTTTAATCCTGTTCGACCCTCCGAGGAAATACATGAAAAAAACAAAAGACTCGAATCCGCAGACAGTAGGAAGCTATAAGGAGCTTAACTCGTGTTTGATTTAAGCTGTCTACCACACGCACGCGCTTGTAGTCACAGCTAGAGTGGCAGACTTCTGTCCGCCCGCTGACGCATGACAATCGACTTTAGACACCCCCTGTAGTTTTTTTTTTTGCATACACAGTTGACTAGCATCTTAAGCTCTTACTCAGCTATAAGCCCATAGACATGTAACGCGCATTACTCTTCTTTATGGTAATTATCAGATCGATTTAAGGGTGGAAAGAGCTTAGGTGATGTAGATCCCTCTCTAGCTGAAAACAGGCTTAGACTATAGCATGTAGGCAGCTGGCCGCGTTAAACACCCCTGTAGTTTTTTGTATACACTCTCGATCCCCTCTCTAGGTGAAAACAAAAGCTTAGAAGATGAGGTGATCCGGCCACTAGCTGGCGCGTCACACCTGGCGTTAATCACCCCCTGTAGGCTTTGTATACGCTCTCTAAGTGAAAAACAAAAAAGCTCCCTCCACGGGCTGGCGCGTCACACCTGTCGTTAAAACGCCCCCTGGAGTCTTAGTATACACAGGTGCCCCGCCTTATCTATTCACCAGCTATAAGCCCATATACGTGTACATGCGATTTTTGATACCCTCTCTGGAATAGGGTGGGGCTCAAGGTGAAAACAAGATTAGGCCATTCGCTCTCTCAGCTATATAAAGAGCCTCAATTGTTCTTGCAACAGCACTTCACCACCGGTACACTATCAGTCACGAGGCAGATGTTTGCGGCATGGGTCATACAGGTTACCTACTAATAGCGGTTTGGGTGAGTAGATCACTTTTTTCCCCTAAAAAACAACTAAAAAAAACCCACTTATGACTCAGGTATGTATATGTAGCACTGTTAGTGTAAGTACACAGTAGAATCTACTGTACTATAGACTCGGCCCTCTGAAGACGGCGGAGCGCGTTAATGCGCGGGTCTGTGGCGGCGTCACTTGTTTTTTATTCTAACTAAAAAGTCAGAAGTCGATCTACGACCTATCAAAGACAAATTTGTGATAAGTTCAAACTAAATAAGAGACAGTTTGAGCGTCTCTTAGTCGCTGTCAAAGATGCGAATAACGAACGCGCTGAGGGCGGGGTTCAGGTCACGTATAGTTCCTTGCTCTTTCGTCAGATGGCGCCACAATAGAGGATTTGTACATTCCTACGATGCTCGCGAACATTTCAACGCATAATGAGCTATATAGGCAACAAAGTGTGCTTCTGAATATATTAAAATATAAAAAACAATTCAATATTGTGTATTTCTGATAGAAATGAGGCAGTTTCTTTGAATACCAACTAAACTATAGCGAGATGAAAAATACCACACCATATCTAAGGCTTTATAAAAGATACATAGGCAGAAACTCTCGCCGAGTCGGCAATCTGAAAAACGAACCAACTCGTTGTGCCACAAGGGCCCCCACTCAACGGGGGCCTTTTGAGCTCAGGCATGTTGTTTCTCAACACTAGGTGTAATTAATTACGCCCATGTTGAGTAGCATCTACTAACCAACTGACAGTGTCAGTTGGTTGGCCCCTCTTTAGGGGCCACACAATAAATAAAGAATAGAGACCTAAGGGAACGTTCACAAACGTCTCCCCTTCCTACGGGGTGGGTGGGTCTTTGAGTTTAGTGACAAAACAGCGACATGTCAGTTCTCTTTTTTTTTCCAAGTCTACATATTATTTATGATTAAAAAAATTTTTAAAAAAAAACCACGCTAATAAAGTGCGCTGATCAAAAACTGAATAGAAAAATAACCAAAAATAGGTTGGTAGCTGATCGGTCGTTGTCACACGGTGCAGAAAATTTACCGCATATCGGACCAGGGGATAGTCTGGCAGCGACCCGCCACCCCGTTCACAAGCTGTGTACAGCACCCCGTTTCTCTTTGTCCATATTGGCTAAAAAAAAAAAAAAACAGGACATTGTTGACTTGGCTATTTTACCCGTCTGGGTCTTATTATTTAAACACCTCGTGTTGACCCTGTGGGGCAGCGGGTACATGGAATAAACGTGTCCAAGTGCACGCTATCTAACACATAACCGAAGGTTACTGAGTTATGTAATAATAGTTATGTAATAATAACTGACCTATGAGGTCGCCAGTCAGTTTGCCGTGATTATTTTGACACACTCTCAGTTACTCGTAGCACATTTAATACATAATTAGACTCAGCCTCATATAAGACAGTCTCGGCCACGCAGGCTGCATATCGGACCAGGGAGATAGTCTGGCAGTGACCCACCAGCCCGTCCACAACCTGTGTACAGCACCCCTTGTCTCTTTGTCCATATTGGCTAAAAAAAAAACAAAAAAAACAGGTCATTGTTGACTTTGGCTATTTTACCCGTCTGGGTCTTATTATTTAAATCACCTCGTCTTGACCCTGTGGGGCAGTGGGTATATGGAATAACCGTGTCCAAGTGTACTCTATCTAACACATAACCAAAGGTTACTGAGTTATGTAATAATAACCACCCTATGATCCTATGAAGGCGCCAGTCAGTTTGCCGTGATTATTTTGACATACTCTCAGTTACTCGTAGGGTATCTAATACATAGTTAGACTCAGCATCATATAAGACAGGCTCGGCCACGCCGGCTGCATATCGGACCAGGGAGATAGTCTGGCAGTGACCCAACAGCCCGTCCACAACCTGTGTACAGCACCCCGTGTCTCTTTGTCCATATTGGCTAAAAAAAAAAAAACCCAAAAAAAACAAAAAAACAGGTCATTGTTGACTTTGGCTATTTTACCCGTCTGGGTCTTATTATTTAAATCACCTCGTCTTGACCCTGTGGGGCAGCGGGTATATGGAATAACCGTGTCCAAGTGTACTCTATCTAACACATAACCAAAGGTTACTGAGTTATGTAATAATAACCACCCTATGATCCTATGAAGACGCCAGTCAGTTTGCCGTGATTATTTTGACATACTCTCAGTTACTCGTAGGGTATCTAATACATAGTTAGACTCAGCATCATATAAGACAGGCTCGGCCGCGCCAGCCGCATATCGTACCAGAGGGATAGTCTGGCAGCAACCTGCCATCCCGTCTACAATCTGTGTACAGCAGTCTGGACCAGACCGCCAACTCTGGGTATAGCATTCTGGATGCCTGTAGCAAGACTGGATCTAACCCTTTAATAGTCGCATAGCGCTTTAATGTGCAGTGCCCGTTGTCGTCATAAGTCATGAATGCGGCACTCAGAGTTCCTCACCAAGGCTGCATGCATGCATACACTGGCATATCGACAAAGGGTGTAGCGCATTAAAGCACTATTGCCACCTTTAGCATTAAAGCGCTGAGGGTTTGTTTTTTTTTTGATAGTGTAGAAACCAATATCTGTCTAATTAAACCCCTTATCAGTGCTGTTTTTTTTTTGGTTTTTTTTCACATACAAAAGAATTAGGTAATGGCGCTGCAGTACTCTGAAAAGCGGTGGCGGTGAATTTCCATTTAGATCCTGAAAAGGGGGGCGGTCAGATGGCGTCAAGGCTCTGATAAGTAGGGCAGTTAAAATCATATGATTACATTGAGCTAATTTTCTTGCTGAAAGGAATGAATAATTGTATTTGTATAAAATTCACACACACACACACACACACACACACACACACACACATCCCACACACACACACACACACACACACACACACACACACACACACACACACACACACACACACACACACACAGGACACCTGATGATCTCCACACGATGACCTGATTGCTCTTCCTAAAAAAAATGCCCAACTCGATCTACCTACTCAACAGGGTTTCAGTGTATAGCGTATTAGGGGTTTTTCTGATGCGTATATTATATTGAGATTGATTTTCAACTTTTGTGATCAGTGGTTGGTCCTTAAAAGGACCGTTTGGTAGAGAGAGGGTCGCAGGGACCTTGCTGCTGAAGCGGAGGGCGTGGTCATAACGCGTGGCAGTCCTTCAGCAGCTCCTCCAGCACGGCGGGCGGTAGTCCTTCCTCCATGCAGACTTGCTGCTTGACCTGCTCCACGCACCGGCGGATGAGTTGATCAGCGACGTTCTCGATCAGCTCATCCACCACACCCTCTGCTTCAGCAGCAGTCCGCTGTCTCTCCTCTCTCTGTAGCGAGGCAAAGAACTGCTTCTCCACGGCCGCATCGATCATAGATCGAGAAACGGCCACGAAGTTCTGTCTCTCCGCCTCCTCTCTCTGTTGCACGGCTACGAATTCCTTCTCCACGGCCGCATCGATCATAGATCGAGAAACGGCCACGAAGTTCACTCCGTGAGCCATTTTGTCGAACTGACTTCCTAGCCGCCTGAGAGATGCTGACGTCACACTATTTTCGACGACGCTATGACGCGCACGAGGTAGACAGACGACGTCGTTTCACTTCCTTATTTGGAGTTTGGGATCTTTTGACACCGAAGTCATACCGTACGGTCGCGATAAAGCAACTAGTGTTGAAAAGCGTGCCGGTCTTTTATAAGCGCCGGAGTATAAGAGCCTCCAAATGTTTTTTCTCAAGCACTAAAATCGCGACTTTGAATAAGCGCCAGCGCCTGGCTTGTATATAGCTCCTGAGTAAGAACTTCACCGAATTGAAAAGCCCTCCCTCAGAGCTCTTAATCGCGACAGTACGGTACAAATCTGATGTCAACCCGCGCCAAAAACAAAAAGGGTGTTCCGGTCACACGTACCTACGACGAGCGACCTTCAGCTATCACCACGTGAAGAGTGGGAAATAAATTTTGTACGGCAAGAAAACTGAAAACTGATAACGATTCCATTAGATAAGTATTTGGTTCCAATCTATGGCGAGATATTTCCACCAAAGCGATTGATTTATATGTCTGTAAGGTTCAGCTCTCCAACACTCTCCAATGTCCGCCGGTGCACGACGGTCGCCGCCCATCATTAGTCACAACTAAACTTCTGCTGGAGAGTGAAAGTTACGTTGAGTCTTGAGGTGCGCAGAGATACTATCTGCCGCAGCCTGATTTTAGTTCCACGCTATTTAGATAACCGCCCCATTTAAAATCTCTCTCTCGATCCTAGTAAAGGAAAAAAAAGGCTAGAGTTTATCATGGACGCGTCTCAGTTTTAGTCAAGCCGTAAAGTGAAGAACCAGAGCTTGTACATATTCCCACGTGGTGAGGGGTGACCCCGCGGGGCGTTCAGTTAGTACTGAGTCTATACTCAAGGTCAAGTTCCACTCTCTAAACAGAGCTTTAGCGACTCCGTCATATAGACTAGACCGCGTGCGCGATTTTTTTTTGCTGAAGCAGCTAATCGATGGAAGAGTAGAGAACAGGTGCTCGACCAAAAATCTGCTTCAGAGGCTTGTTATCAGGTATTAACAGTTAAATCAAAATATTTCAAAACATCCAGAAAAGCAGAATAACATGTCCTACGGGCTACAGCCGGGCACTGACGAGCAGACGGCGCTGACGTCATTTCAATCAGGTCACAGGGCTCTTTAGACACCTTTTCTGTAAGACCCGTCTCATACCTTAGTATATAATACCGTAAACACCGGTGATTAGTATATGATCACATTGGAGTCGCGGATCCACGAAGAGGCTGAATAAGCCTCGCGCGGACCCGCCACTTGAAAATGTGACATAATCTTACCATGCGCTTTGTTTTGTTTTTGTTTCTATTTACAACAGCAAACATTTCAAACAACCTATTGTTTTTTAAAATGATGAAAAATCAGCCCAAAAAAAAAAAGTAAACATTTTAGAGCTAAATTTGTGGAGGATAGCCGGACATGCTGATGTCACTAGACCCCTAAATTCGATATGGTGACATGGGCATTTTCTTAAAATTCGATACGACGACACGGGCACGGACATCTAAGTGACATGGGACATGTGGCATTTCTTGAGTCCCTCATGTGCCATGGACCATAGTGACATGAGGAAAAAAAAAAAAAATGTTCAAAGAGTGCATCAGAAAAGTACCATTTCAAGCCTAAACATTTCGCCAAATTTTTTTTTCTCTTGGATGGTACTCGGCTTTGCAGTGTCTGGGTCCTTAAAAATGTACCAGAATGCTCAAATTCGGGTTCTAAATATTTTCAAAAAACGTTTTCTCCCTTAGTGACGTGTGACATGGCCATTTCTTAAATTCGACATACGGCTGCATGGGGAGGACCCACCCGTCAAGAGCCCCATGATGACTCATACCCGCCGCGTTCAAACTAGCGTGGTGGTTATAGGTAGACCTTCTTTCAGTATCCACGTGACCAGATCCATCGCCGTCTCTTGAGCAACAGTAACCGAGGTAACTAGGGTTATTGTTATCCGGGCCGTAAGACGACAGTCTGAGACAGTGTGTAGTCGCGTTTTGCTCTCCCTAATACTCTAATTCAAGTCGAGTTACCGCTAACCCCTACAAAAAGAGGGTCATTTGTGTAATTCAAAAGTCGTTCCTTTGTTAGCAATGAGGGGGTCGTTCTATTCATTGATTTTTTTTTTTTTTTTTTTTTTTGTTTTTTTGTTTACAACAACAAGTCAAAGTACAGTCAATCAACCGAGATCCTTTCTACTCCGTGGGGGTGTAGAAGGATCTCCCCCCTGAGGTTACAAAGCCACCTCTTTATTTAAAGGGTAACGGGTCGCAAAGTCGCTTTCGCTTTCGCTTACAAGTCACAAAGTCGCATGAAATATTCAAGTCAAAAAGTCAAATTCATCAACTATCAGCACAGTCGTTTGAAAAGCATCAAGTCACCGAAAAACTCCTCTACAGTCACCTCCGACTCGCCTCCTCCCTACCCCCCCTAAAGGGGGGTAGAGAGGAAGCGATTCCCTAGAGATCAGATAATTTTTTTTTTTCTCCCGAGCAGACCCCAAAAGCCCCCCCTCCCCCCCAAGTGCCCGCCCACCCCATAAATAGTGCCCCCCTCCCCCCCTCCCCTCCCCATGCATCTTAAAGTGCCCCCCTCCCCCCCCCCCTCCCCTCCCCTCGCCCCTTATAGAAACCTCCCATTAGCTAGTCCAAGTCATGTGACCAAAAGGGAAGCGTAGTCTGTCTATTGTCTATATTATGCAAATGAGGGAGGGGGTCAGGTCACGTGACCAAGGGGGTGTGGCCTATTTTCTAAATAAAGAGCGCTTCCGGTCACGTGACCAAGAGGGTGTGGTCCTATTATGCAAATGAGGGGGTCACGTGATCCATGATTATGCAAATGAGGGAGTCACCTGACCAAATGGAAGCCACTGATTGGCTGGTGATCAAAGGGGCGTAGTCTACTATGCAAATGAGGGGGTCACGTGATCAAGGGGGCGTGGTCTATTATGCAAATGAGGGGGTCACGTGACCAAATGGGGGCCCCTGATTGGCTGGTGATCAAGGGGGCGTGGTCTATTACGTAATTATGCAAATGAGGGGCGTGGCCTATTACGTAATTATGCAAATGAGGGGGTCACGTGACCAAATGGAGGCCTCTGATTGGCTGCATGTCGATTGAGTAATAAACAGTACTTAACTATAGTCCCGTTCCGATACATACTATACTACTGGTAACAAAGGTGCCTATTATTGTTTAAGACGTAGTGATTACACATAAGCGGTAATTAATTGATCATGTAATGCCGGCTGCCAACAGTGATGAACAGCCTGCCGGTTGTCACCCCCTTTACCTCTAGGCTAGGCACTTAGATAAGTTTTCCCAATTGTATAGATTCTGTATTTTATTGTGCCATGTGATTGGTCACTAACTGTTCTCCAGGGTTGTGGAAGCAAGTGCCCACTATAAAAATGCACACCTCTACGTGATTGGCACCAATTGAGTAGGCCTATACTAGACCTGGGGAGGTGTCTTAGATTATTTCTATGCGATGTGTGGTCACGGGTCTTAAATCTGACCGATATAGGTGTGTGGCCATTGCCAGAAATATTACCCATTTTGATGAAAATTATACAAAAAGTATGCATTCCATATAGGTACACAGGCCTCTATGGTTACTGACAGCACATCGCAAGGGGACTACCAGGTATGATATGTTCTAATTAAAACATAATAGTATTTAGTATGGTTCAAAGGGGTTTATAAAAAAAGAAGAGTTGGTTAAACCGTCTCCTGTTTGTCTGGGGGAACTAATCCCTGTGTGAGCCAGTTCTAAATATCACATCCAGTAAGGAATAATCAAGGTAACCACTGAAAAACACTAGGAGCCATCTTTGACCTTCTGACAGAAAATGGGTTATTTAGTGTAGGTGAAGCTATATATGGAGATACTACCAATGCCATTTTCTTTATGTTATCTCTCACATACCAAAGAAGAAATGAATTTTTCTTAAACCTTTTTTTTTATGGTGGCCGGTTAAAGATGCATCCGGTCAAAGATGACACCTGGTCAAAGATGGGACCCAGTCAAAGACATTCACATTAGCCCATCAGAATATAATTAAACTGTGGTGAGATGCTGCAGGTGTGTGTGGTGGCTGAGTGTAGAGAGGAGTGGTCTCACCTGAAGCTGGGCACGGGATGCGTGCCACATCCCTCCTTCTGACTGTGTAAGGGAGTAGCCATTAGTAAGGCCACTCGAATCAATGAACTTGTTTGGCAACACTGCATCTCATCTAATTAAAGCTTACAGTGCCGCAAATGCAATGGCTCAGAGGAAACATGCAAGTTCCCAATGTTTGCTGATCATTGAGATCCACAAAAATGTCAATTAAATTCTGCTACTCATTTGGTACTCAGCAAAAAGCAGAACAACAAAAACCCTCCCTCATCATATTTTTCATAGCTTCATGATGAGAAACAAGTTTATATTTTGGGTGAGGCTCATTACCAGGTAGGAGACAGGAAAAACGTGTTGATACACTCCACCACTCACCAAATCTATACAAGTTAAAACTGTATGACCGGCACCTATCTATGACCGACACCCATCAATGACTGACGCCCATCAATGACTGGCACCCATCTATCAGGTGCACCGCAATGAAAGAAAACAGCTTATCTAGGATAGATGTGCATAGAAATGTCAGGAAATAATTAAAGCTTGTCTTGAAGTCATGAACCTTTTACTGTTTAGCATGGATCCAGGCCACCCAGTTATGAATGCCGGTAAAAAGGTATTTAATCTACCTTTGATAACACAAATTTCATTATAAGGTAACTAAATGTATATTGTATCACCCCCCCCCCCCCCCCCCCCATGACGTGCTCAAATTGATCGGGCCAGACCCCATTTTGCTATAGTCACATGCAGGTTTTTCGCTAAAAGGGGGTGATCCTCCTTCAAGAGGGATACACATATTTGACTTCCCCCTCCCCAGAACTACCAGCCCACCCACATGCTGTTTAAACATGACCACTCCCTTATCTTAATTTAATATCATGGAGGACAAGGGGGGTTTACACCATCACAAGGACCTCTCTTGGTGGAATCTGGAACTACAGGGCACAAGCCTTGGTTGCCAGCTCAGCATGCTTCAAGGAATTACAAAGTACTGTGATATTACAACATATGGCTATCAGTCAATGTTACATCAACATTAAATACACTCTTCTCTTTGTGTCTGATACATTATAGCGTATTGTCAATGCATGAGGAGGATTGACCCTGTTCAGTTGACATTGTGCTTTCTCTGAAATCTTGAAATTAGCTAACTTTAAGCAGCTGATACACAGTGTTGTGTTGAGGTCTTTGAACTTATCATCACTAATAAATATACCAGATTCTGATGTATGATTAAATCCTATATAGAACATTGGAGACCCTGTCTTTGTGGTTAAAATATATGTTGAACAACTACCAATTTGGAGTAGCAACTAGTCAAAGTATATAGATGTTAGTATAGGTGTTTCCCCGAGTACCCACACAGGGTCTCCACTGTGCCATTTTTCCTCCATGCTCTAACCTTCAGTTTACACATTGCCTGGAAGCGGATACAACAACAGGTGAATAGTTCATGCTTTGTGATGACGGTTATGCAGCCAAGCTTTGTGATGACGGTTATGCAGCCAAGCGCCTATCATATAAGATAAAAGTGACCAAGCAAGACACCTCCACCAAGAGATTTGACTTTATGGCCGATGTATCTGAGCAGAAATATGAGCAGAATGCGGATCTGAAGGAGCGGCTCAAGGCTACAAAGGGAATTATTTACGAATGTACGTTAGAAAAGCCCTGGGGCTGTGGATTCACCATAGCACAGGCCAACCAGATCAAAAAGGACAACGTAAAAGAGAACAGAATGGGGAAAATATTGATGGCATTGAGGGATAAATTAATCCAGGAAGAGGGGCAGTAAGGGAAGGTTGGGGGAGCAAGGTTACATGGTTATAAAGGGTATTAAATTAAATTAAATATCATATATATCTCCTGTTCACTTGTGCCAGAAATGGATCTTGTAATGTAATGTATACTAGGGTAGGGTGAAGATGATATATATGAGTCTGCTTGATGTGAACGAGCGCCGAGAATTGTAGTTGATCTCTGAGCCGACAGGTGGCGACAGGGGTGGCGGGGTTTGATATGCTATTGTAGATCTGTGCGCCTTGACGCTTCAAGCTAAAATACCGGTACTCAATAAGTTTTATTTATCCTGATGTTAAAGTATGGGAGGGTGAGTGTGTACACAGGTATTACATTTTATTGAGCAATGTGTGGGATATGTCAAGGTTACCACATGACTTGATTGTATGAAGTCTGATAGTGGTTAGTAAAACTATATAATACTGAAACTAAACTTACCGGTACTCATGTAACCAATACATGTTAAATGCTTATTGCCGTTATGATAAATGTAATAGTAGCGTATATATAATTATTTATTTGTAATGAAATATACTGAAGGGGGTCTGGTTCTTGACTCCGACGGGGGTTAATCACTGGAAACTTATCCTCATGAAAGGGAGAAATCTCTACGCAGGTGGCACGAGTTGCCCAGACCTGCCAATCTTGTATGTAAGTGTATTAATATTGGTGTGTGGGATGTCAATGGGTACCCTTGTATATCATGGTGGGTAGACACATGGTAAGGGGTAGTAAAAATGATTTCTCGCTAGTTCATATTAATATTAGAAGTTTAAAAGCAAAAATTGAAACATTACGTATACACATGTTAGATAAGCGGGATGCTGTGTTGGGTATTTCTGAAAGTTGGCTTCATGAAGGCATTGTTAATAGTATGGTCAACCTGGATGGGTATAATTTGGAGCGTTGGGATAGAAGCTGGGGTGACGATAAGAAATGTGGGGGCGTGGCTATTTATATAAGAAATGACCTGTCATATTCAACCACTAATTATAAACATTTAAATAGGAGTTCTAATAATATAGAGATTCAATGGGTTGAAATAATTAGAAATGGAAAAAAGAATATAGTGGTTGCTAATGTTTATCGTCCCCCTGATGGTGATAAAGCAGGTTTTATTGAAGAATTTAACACTCTAATTGGTTTAGCTCACCTAAGGCGTAAAGATCTAATGATAATGGGCGATGTGAACATAGACTATTTGAATATGCATAAAGTTTCTACGAGACTTATGAAAATATGTATTAATATATTAGGTTTGACGCAGATTATTAATAAGCCCACCAGGTCAAATGAAATCTCGGCCACATGTCTAGACTGGGTTATCACAAATACTACCAAATTGTATGAATGTGTCCTTAGGACGTGGAATTTAAGTGACCATTTAATGGTTGGTATTACATTGATTGACCACTACTTTGTCAATGAAAGAATATCTTTTGAAGGTAGATCGTATAGGAAATATAATGCTGATCTTTTTAAAGCCTGTATAAGAAATGCCGACTGGGGTCCTATTGATGACTGTGAATGTGTGGACCAGAGATGGTGTTTCATTCTTGGGTTATTTACCAAAGAACTTGACATCATGTGTCCAGTTAGAACGTTCAAGGTTAGGAAAGATAGGGCGCCTTGGATCACCGATCACATATTAGAATTAATTAACGATAAAGATAAAGCATTAAAAAAGGCAATTTCTACCAAAAATCCTGTGCACTGGCAAGTAGCAAGTAGATTAAGAAACTCAGTTAATAAATTTATAAAAAAAGCCAAATCAAAATTTATAAGGGATAGCCTTGAACAGAACCAAAAAGATAGTAAAAAATTCTGGAGAATAATTAATGGGCTGGTAAAAGGTGATCGAGGTGCCGTAAGCTTTAAGTTAAAGGACGCGGTGAGAGGTATATTGGTGGAGGATGGAGATACTCCGGATTTTATAAATGATTTCTTTTTGAATATTGGGCCTAATCTTGCTGCTAATTATGATGTACCATGGCATTATGAAGGAAAAATGTTTGATTCACGTATTGATATGATTGAGACTGACGTAATTGAAGTTGGTAAATTTATTAAGGAGATTGACATTTCTAAGTCCTCTTGTATTGATGGTATATCATCTGTATCTCTTAAAGATGCTATGTTGGCTGTGCCAGAAAAGATAACGATGTTATTTAATGAGTCGATAAATACCGGTAAGGTTCCTGACGCTTGGAAAATTGGTACTATTGTGCCTTTGCAAAAAGATGGAGATAAGTATGATGTCTCTAATTTACGACCTGTCACCTTATTACCTATTATAGGGAAACTACTAGAGAAGATTGTTAATAATAGGCTTGTTAATTATTTAGAAACTAATGAGATTCTTGAAAAAAGACAGGGTGGTTTCAGGGCGGGGCACTCTACGATTGATACTGTTGCACATTTCTTGGACGACATCTATAGGGGCCTAAACTGTAAGCATTATACTCTATCTACATTTGTGGACCTGAAGAAGGCTTTCGACACCGTAAATCATTTTATTTTATTAGAAAAATTATCCAAAATTGGTGTCGGAGGTCTTCTTCATAATTGGCTCAGGAATTATCTTGTAGATAGAAAGCAGTGCACCCAGGCCAATGGTAAAAAATCTAAGGAAGGTTTAGTTACATGTGGTGTCCCACAAGGATCCATTTTGGGTCCTACATTATTTTTAGTTTATATAAATGACTTAAGTAACATTGTTGAAAATTGTGGTTTATACTTATATGCTGACGACACAGTGGTCTCGTCAACTGGACCAGATCTACAAGTGCTAACTACCAAAATGGAGGCAGATCTTGTATTGTTAGAATTATGGTTTAAAAAAAATAAATTAACGTTAAATGCAAAAAAGACAAATTACATGATTTTTGGCCTCAGAAATAAATTGAAACAGATTCACCATCATACACTCCATTTTGGTACGGTCGAGATAGATAGGGTTCAAAGTGTAAAATATTTGGGTATTACGCTGGATCCTGTGCTTAACTTTAACAAGCATGCTGAGTCATCATTTAGAAAAATGATATTTAAAGTATATCAGCTGGCTTTTTTGAAAGATTGTATGACGACACCTATTAGATTGAATATGTATAAAACTATGATTTTACCTCATGTGGATTATGGGGACGTATTCTATGACATAGCTGGGAAATATATTTTGGACAAAATGCAAATAGCTCAAAACAAAGCATTAAGGATGTGTATGGGAGTGGAACCAAGATTTCCAACTATATTGGTCCATCAGCGAGCGAAGATATCATCTTTAAAGGCCCGTAGGCAGATGCACACTGTAAATTTTATGTTTAATCAGAAAAATAACGAGGAAATGATTAATAGGAGGGAGGTATTCACCAGAGCCCATGATGCTTTATTATTCTTGACGATAAAGCCTAGGAATGAAACCACAAAAAAGAGTGTGCTGTATAGAGGAGCATTATTGTGGAATGCTTTATCTGTTGATGTAAGGAATATTGAACTATACGAGGCCTTTAAGCTAAACAGGAAAAAATGGCTCGGTAGTACAAATTATCCATAAAAACTGTAATAATAATATGTTAGGCTTAAGGTATAAGGTAGTTGGAATTTATCTAGTGTTTATGCACTTAAAATACTACCGGTAAGAATAAAGTATCAAAAAATATTGAATGTAATATGGGTTTACGCAAATCATGTGATAAAAGATGGCGAAATTAATAAGAATTTATACTATGTACATGGATACAGGGCTTACCCGGTTCTGACATCCTTCCACACCTTTTCTATGATAGCGAATGTGTAATACATGAGGACTTGTTTAAAGTTAAATATTGAACTAATAGTGCTAAATGTATATAACGGGAGGGTTTATAAAATGTACCGGCTCATTTATGCCATTTGTTATTATGTTTGGCGAAAAAATACCCTGTACGTTATATATATCTAATTATGATGTTATTCATCATCAGTTATAATAGATCAGCTGAGTGTATTAGTATAGAAATGCTGGTGATATATATTTTCGAGCTGTACAAGTTCTTTATGTTGCCAGGATAAATAAACGGGAACGATGTGTTTACATCTTCTCATACTCAAAAAGTTCAGTCACTCCCCCCAGTGGTGATAGTTGGCACTAATCACATGTGAGTCAATCCATCATTCCATCAATCCATGACTGGTTATGCCAGGCAGGAGTGGGCCTGGACCGTTTTGTAGCTTGTAATTGTAACCTAGTTAGAAAATAATCCAGGATCCTGGATCATTTCTTAATGAGAAATCTCAACCATTGATTTGTCAGATGTGGTCACATGATGTACCGTAAAACCTCGCGTATAAGCCGCGGCTAGTACGCGAGTCAGATCGGCGGTGCAGCTTATAGCATCGGCCCAGGGTCAGGGTGTGGCTTATACGCGAGTTTTTGTTATTATGGTACAGTACTAAATGTCACCATACTCAGATCTCTGGTGCGGCTTATAGAATCGGCACAAACTCGGGGTGCGGCTTATACGCGAGTTAGGCTTATATGCGAGGTTTTACGGTAGGTTCGTTTTTTTGCATCATTTATTTAGTATTTTAAGCATAAATCCCGTTATGCTGATATAGCAATATTACCTATTAACTATGTGGCTAGGTACATTAGTGTATGTCAGGTTCATTGTACCAATTTACAAATTACTACTAATTGGACCAAGGTGGGACTCAAACCCATGATGTCTTGATCTCTGATATCTAGTAGCAGGGTCTGTAATTCACCACATAAGTACTCTCCCAGACTGTACATATACAGTCGGGGCCCGAGACTGCCCTGCACTGTGCACCTACTACTCTCAAGCTCCATGCAATCAATGTATATCCAGAATTGAGAATGTATACCTTATTCAGTTGATCAGAAAACTTCTTTGTGCATGTATCAGAAAATTTATGATTGATGCAAATAAACAATTTGGAAAAAAAGTTGGATTTGAGGCACTTCCCCGGATTTTACTGCAAACCTCGTATATTCTCATGGTAAGAGAGCGTTCATCATTTATGGCAGGGAGGGGGTGAGGCCTGGTATTTGGCATAATGAATACGTAAAAAAGACACCTCCTTATGAGCAAATGAAAATACCTGCCACCCCTTAGAATAGGTTGAAAAAAAATTACCCCCCACCTCCAAATGTGTTGCAAAAAAGGCCTACCCCACTCATGATATCTGTCTATAAATACATTATAATAGTATTAATCTAATAGTAATATCTCCCCCATATCATGATATCCTCATAATAGACTTAATTATGATAAAGAATAATGTCCATTCCAGATGTGTTGGTATTACTTCAAGGTGTAGTGGTTTATTGTATAAGGTAATACAAAGATATGATCATAAAGGGAATTAGGAGTTGACTACACTACATAGTTTTCCCTCAGCAAAATAATATTGCAAATAATTAAACCAATGTGTTGGTGGAAAACCACCAAATACACATTTCAAATCTTCATAACTTGGAAGTAAGCACCTGTTGAATTTAAAATGACTAAAGCTAATTCTGTTTCAACACACACAAATTTGACATCCAAATGACACAAAACTAATTCCAAAATACAAGAAACATTATAACATTACAAATCCCAACGAAAAACTAAGGGAAAAAAAAGGTGAGTTTCAGGTTACATGGTCCAAACATCTAAGGGAAGGGTCGGATTTTTTATCATAATTTCTTTTTAAAACTTTAGTTTGAAAAGTTTCACAAACATGACTCCAAAAATTGCCAAAAATATAGTTTTTTCTAAATTGGATAAAAATGTCTAGGGTAAGCCCTGTTTTGCTAGGTATGGTTTGGTAACCTGAAAGACACCTTTTATTTCTTTGGCCTAACTAAACAAGATTATACATAAGCATGAAATAATAACCACAGGTTCAAATCTTGCAATTAACCATAGCCATTCTCCTCACATTAGAATGTCACAATTTCCATTCCTCAAAATCTTTACCATTTAATGAGTAGTGACTGTATAAAAATACATTAATGATTAAAGAGGACATATCCCATAAGGGGATTGTGGACACTCTTTAGTATATGTCGAGGCTTATTAGCCAATGACATTAGCTAGAAGTATAAATGGATCTTTCGTTGTATTATCCAAGAGTAAATGGCTCGAGTAAAAGATCTTATTGCTATTTCATAATTAGTTTCGCCTCTTGCACAAGTTACATGGAGTTTGACATAAATAGTATATATAATCTATTTCTAGAAAGTACACAACAAACATTCGCTCTATAATACAGTCAACTCCCTCTTAGCGGCCACCCCTCTGGTACAGGCAACCCCTCTAATGCAGACACTTTTCATAGTCCCAGATATACTACAATGTACAGAAAATGACGCCCTCTAATGCAGCCACCCCATCAAAGCAGCCACTTTTTCATAGGCCCAAGGGTGGCCACATTAGAGGGAGTTGACTGTATGGGAATATGTTACATCAAAACATCCATGGTCAGATTTGCTAAAACTATCAGCACGATACTTTCACTTTGGACACTGCTTGAATAGGTTGGAAAACACCCAATCTGCTGCGGGTGTGGATGAACAGCGTGGATTAACAGTTGGGTTTCAGTACCTGGTATATAAGTAAGTCATGCACCATGGTGGTGTATTTTTGTGCCCTGGGATGTTGGCCACAGCTGGACATATGCCAAATGAAGGAATTTTTTAAATAAAGCTGTAATTGCCTTTTTGACCTATGTGTCATACATAAAGGTTATACATAAACTACTATCTACTGACTATCTTACAATACAAGCCAAATGGTAATGTACTACACTACAGTACTTGACTACACAGGTGGAACTTGGCTAGGAAAGTAGATATGTGCAAGCACACAGAGATAAGGATGGATGGCATACAAACCCAGTTGGGTCACAGATTTTTATTACAAATTAAACTTTCAAGGACCTACAAACACATTAACTGTATTTTTGTATATTGAACTTTGAAACATTATCAATCTACAAACACATAAACATTAATCTCAAACTTGTTGTCATTGTTTGAAAGCAATATATATATTTACAGAGTGCATTGATAACAGTATGCTCTGGTGTTTTCATAACCTTCTCAAATTTATCAGTGTCAGACATTCTTAGGTAGTCTAGTATACTACTTTCTTAAATGTCTCTCTGTATTCATCATGAAATGCACGCTTTGTGAGGAAATGTACCTCATCATCCACACATTCACTCTGCCAATAGAGATAATAGTGCAAACCAGTCTCAATCCCTACGTTATGTGAACTGAGCCTAAATTGTGCTAGGACATGCCTGTATTACAATTGTTAAAATTAAGGAGATAGTGTTCTAAGCTGAATTCTGTTTTAAATATCCTTTATGTTTTGAGTTTCTTATCCTCTTTCCCTTCATTTATTTCACCCATAATACTAGATTTATATTAATTATATACAGCTCTGGTCAGTGCTCCAATTGGAATTGGGCTTTTGTGAGTTTTTTGTGTGTCCCATAGATTGCTGTATGTCCCACTGTCAAGAAGATGTGACCACACCAGTTAATCTGGTCTTCTACATGTAGGTTATACAAGCTTAAGTACAATTTCCTGAGAACCTGGGAACTTGGAAGGTTTGAGATTCTTTTCCAGTATTTTCCAGTTTGTACTTCCCAAAAGGCTATAGGGGAACTCTCCCTGTGTCTAAACTTTTTCGGATAGCATACTGTCATATTTGGTACCATAATAGTGTAGTGATCGTTGTACTGGGATAGGCTAGGACTAGGGCTATCAGGGAACCGTCCAAGTATCTGACTACTAATGATGTAAGGATCGTATGACTTCCAGCTATTCTCCCAAGGAACGGACTCAGATGGTTGTACAGTTTGAAGAGCCTTCTTTACTCAGGTGTAGACAGGTTTTACAGTCAATGATCACGGCCACACTCAGTGTATAGGCTTCAGCTAGATGTTCTGGCAGAACCTGGACCAGGTGCTTCTTAACCAAATGGGTGGATGATCCATGTGGGGAGCAGTGTTGGTCCTAAGTTCTGTCACAGCCTTATATAGCAGGCCACCAACGGTGACGACCTCTGGCTGTCCGGGTCGGGCACTCAGGTTAGTATTCGAGTCGGGCTGGATAGACAACCGGGCCGGGTGACATAACTGGGTCGGGTGACATAACCGGGCTGGGTGACATAACTGGGCCGGGTGACGTAACTGGGTCGGGTGACGTAACTGTGCCGGGTTACTTTTACATGAATATAGTGAAAACATACAAACAGTGAAATAAGTTACGACCACAGTATATGTGAGCAGGCAAGCAGAAAGGAGTCTCCCCAAGTACCAGTTTTAGCCACCCGGGGGCTCCATCATGGCCTAAAATTGAAAATAAAAGGCTATCATTTGCTTTTTGGTACTTTTTTCTGGAGAATTTATTTAAAGCATTCCATTTCTATTAAAAAGCTTCCTTATTTGGAAAGTAAAAAGAACGTTTTAGAGCCTAAATGGCTGTATTTGTTGATTTATGTTGACATGGAAACATGATTTTCATTCCAAATAAAGAAAATAAAGAAGCCCATTGATAGAATGATTCATGAGGATTATAGGATGAAAATGTATGATCATTTTCTAATTATTATAATAATGCTAATTAGATAGAGATATCTTGGAAACTATCAGACTTGGAGCATATTGGGCTTTTGGATAGGGCAATGTCCACCCATATTCATATTTAAGCATTTGTCAAAAACTAGAAATGATATCTTCTTGTGTATCATATAACTGCAAGGCTTATGATATCAGTTTTAAAGTTGACTTTTTCGTTGGATGTCCCTTTTCTTTTGCCTGTACACATATAATGAATGCTCCCTGGGGGTTTCTAGCTAGGGTTAACAACATTACTTGGTTTCATGCCCAGGAGTTTACGGAAAGCTACTCTAAGCTTCTCACTCTTCCAAGCATAGATTATCGGATTCAGCCAAGTATTCATCCAGTAGACAAGGATTGTAACCTTCTCAACATACAGCCAGGACATGGAGGGTGAGGAACTGTGGATTTGTAGGGCAATAACCCGGGGAAGATAACACACAAAGTAAGTGCCCAATACCATGATCAGCATCTTAGCTATCTTTTTGTGCTGTCGGTTCAGAAAGGCTTCGTAGGTGTCAAAGGGCTGGTTCAGTGCAGCGATAGCCTTTCCCTGCTTGTGGGCTATCCTGCTAATTGCTACATAAAACACAACAGTGAGAGTGGCTAAGATGTATACCTGTGGCATTAGGACTTGCCCGTATGGTTGCTCTGAGAGAATGACAGAAAATGTGCAAGCTAGACCATTAACAAGATGATACGATGATGAAATGATGGCAGTTATTTCAGTTACTACCAAAGCCCAGGTGATAGCAATGAATGTGTAGGTCTTGGTGCGCGTGACCCAAAGTGGGTAGTGCAGAGGGTGGGCGATGAACAAATAACGGTCTATGGCAATCCCTAGGATGCTGAACAGGTTGGCAAAGATGGAGATCAGACCGAGTATTCTGTCGGTGAGGCAGAGGGGTACAAAGGCAAGCTGGTCTGACAGAACATGGTGGGCTAAAGTCAGTGGGCTGAGGCAAGCAGCTAACATATCAGCAATAGCCAGGCTACAGATCAGAAGATTTGTGTTGTTTTGGAGGTTTTCAAAGCGAGCCACTGCCATGATGGTGAGTGCATTACCAAATATGGCAAACCCAGAGAATAAGAATCTCATGGTGAAGAAGAAGATGATGAAGGCTGTAGGCAGTTAGGGTTCTATGGCAGTACTGGTGTAGGAGTCGTTCATCATCGCTGGCGTTTCATCAGTTGTTGTGTTGTATGTCATGTCTGGGATGTTGTTCAGCAACAAAGTATTGGTTACTTCCATTCCGGCAGCCGTTGTGATGTCTGCGACGTCTACAACGTTCCACAAGAAGGTAGCGGCTACTTCCATTTCCTGAGGGTTTTTATTCTGTGAAGTTCCAAAAAATTAAAGAATAGAAATGGATAGAAATCAAATGTTAAAGATACTAATCACAATGAACAAAAAAAATCTAATTTTTGTAAACCAAAGTGGTAAATGGTTGATGGTATGCAGATCTGTAATTAGTGTTGCCAAATGTAATGCCAATTAGCCAAATTATTACTTTCTAAAATAATCTATTAGATTGACTAATTGATGAGATAAGTCTCATAAAAATTTAGTTTTCCCACCTCTTTCACTTCTGTGTACCTACACTACCCCCCCCCCCCCATACTATATTTGGAACCTTAAATTTGTATGTAATATCTCGGTTTCAGCAATTGATATATGGCTGTGTCTCACGACCTTGAGCCAATGTTTTCGTCTCTGACCGGGTGCCAGCTCTGACCGGGTGCCAGCTCTGACTGGGTGCCAGCTCTGACCGGCCTGAATAAAAACGGGTTATTTAGGGCAGATGATGATAAGAATGGGCAACTTATAACTAGTTTAAAGAGTTATAACATCCATTAACCTTTTCAGCCAAATGATATCTACATCTGACCTAAATAACTCGTTTTTATTAAGGGCGATCCGAGCTGGCACCCGGTCAGAGCTGGCACCCGGTCAGAGCTGGCACCTGGTCAGAGACGAAAACATTGGCCCAAGGTGGTGAGACACAGCCATATATTCACCTCCATCCCCTCTGCACTAATAATGTGGACGTTTTGTCATGTACCATGGGAATAGTTTGCAAATTGATACATTCAAAGGAGGAGCTAGGGGGAGTGATCTGTGTATGGGAAGATGTGACAGGAGCCATTGCTATTGCTCGTGTGATTCATATCTCCTAAGTTTTTTTACCCACTTATAAGCTATATCCTGTCCCTCATTTTTTTAAAGTGTTTTATTGGGTTAAAACAATACAACTACAAGTAATGCGTTATCCCTTGCTACGGGGCTTTGCATTTTTTCCGCGAGTGGGGTGGGGGAGCAATATATGGGTTTTAATCTGATACCTTCCATGCCTTTTCTGCTAACCAATCATACCCCCACCCCAATTCCTACACAGAGTCTTTATTTAATATTAGAGTGTGGTCGCACAAGGTAGTGTTTGTACCCAGTATACCCGGTCTTACATACGTTTATATAGTATTACAATGAAATGACCGTCTCTGTGATTTTTGTAAACAGAATGGTGTGAGGTTTTCTTAGAGCGGGGCGGGGGAGGAAAATACCAATAGACTATATACAACCCAAAGGCAGCACCCCAAACCCTTAGCCACAGTTAGCCGATTTGGCAAATTATAATGTTGTAGTATTAGCCAAAATAAGCTTTTATTCTCCATTGGCAATTTAGTGAGTGGTTAGTATTATATTATCCCAGGCATAATCTTAATAGGCATATAGTCTTACATACTTAGTAGACATGATGCTACTCTATCCCTCAAGATGGCAAAACAATAGCTCCCAAAAGAAGGGGTAATAGTTGTTCTGCCCCCGAACCCCCATTGATTTTTTCTTTGTTAAACTGATAACATAACTATAACCGAACCTCCACCAACTACTTATCTACTAACCCTTCTATTGAGACAGATTGTGTTGCCATTTAGGCAGATAAAGCAGCATTAAGACTATGGGTATATGCCTAAGACCAGGCTATGCATTACATGCCTATCAAGACTTGGTGGTATATGCTGTTTGTCAAGGCACTATTTTCAGATAGTTCCTTCTTCCCTATCATGCACTTTGGATCTAACTGAAATCAGTGCCTTGACAAAAGTGTATGTACCGCATAGTCTTTATAAGCATATACCGTGTAGTCTCAGGCATATACAGTGTAGTTTCAAAAGGCTCCCCCACAACTTTCCGATACACTTTAAAGGTGAAAAGGGGTGAGAATGAAGCAATAAGCATGACGGAAAAAGAGGTAATTCCAAGGTAATGTGATCTATTTACACACAGTTGGTATTACTTATGTAGACATGCGACATGTTTGCTAACATATAATCAATTTTTCCCCCAAGTAGAACAGGGCATGCAGCCAACACCAAACAAGAGAGATGGAACTACAACAAGCCTCCTACTTACAACAACCCACCCACTCTACCTCTGCAGACCCCTGCCCCTGGGGGGGGATCCCTGTCCTTTGGGGGGGATCCCTGCCGGACCCCTATTCCCAGGGGAGCTGACATGTAGCAAGGGTTCCCCCCCACCCCCCCACCCGCCCCACCCCCCCCCCCCCCCAGAACCCTTGAAAAGTATATTTAACGGGATGAGGGTCCCCTGGTTTTTAGAGGGGCCTCTAGAGCTGGAGGGGTAGAACTTGTGATAAGTGTCCTAACCAAGGAGGTTGATGCATCCTAATAGAATTACTTTTGATTGCCATGGGAAGAAAAGAAAAATATGCCCATGGATAATGTTAACAGTGTAGAGAAGTAGGTGATGATATTATCAACATCTAATATATGATAATAAAGAAAATTGATATGTTGGCTAGCTAACTACCGCCCCTTCACACCTAGCCAGCCTGGCACCTTGGTATAGGGATAGCCTACAGGTGAGACGCATATAACAATGGACCGCTAACACAACAGCATCTGCCCCCATACAGCACCCCTATTACCCACCTGGTGGCTAGTCTGGTACCCTAACTAACTAATCCACAGGTAGCATCCCGCTATGGCCACTCCAAATAATATACTTGTTCCTCATCACCGCACGCATCTCCAAAATCGTCTTTTAAAGTTTTTGTTTTTTTCAATTTTCAGTGGAAAACAATAATTACAAGGGGGAAAATATATTTGGTATCAAATGAAAACTTACAGTGTTGGGGATCCAATGAGCTAGGGAAAATATGCATATTTACACCGTTTGCTAATCCATATTATATTGATTGCTGAAATATGAATTTAGCTTGCCAAAGATCCACATTTTCACACCCATTTGGTCACTAGCAAAAAAAAAGAAATAAAAAGAGCCCTCATCATCTTTGTCAGGGCTGGGTGATGAGAAACAAAGATATCATTTGGAGTGGCCTATTATGCACTATTTACGTTTCTGGACGGACTGCCGTGATAATATCCAGGAGAATGCTCATCCGGCCAATATAGATTATTCATCTTACCATCTTTAGGTATCTTTGATTTCTCAGCTTCTACTGAAGCTGGACAGTCAGCGGACAGACCATATGTACATATATATGCATGTAGGTAGGTTTTGTATTACTACAGTTTAACATGTAATATCTATTGTTGGACTGCTAGATATGTTGCATATACATGTCACATTAAAACTTCAACAGAATGAGCTATGTAAACCCTGATATACCTGCACATTATGCATATACTGATGATAATCTATATATGTTAATTTCTACTTGTCACAGGAGCAACCCAGTCATCAAAAGTCGACCCCAGCCTCCCAGAGCCCCCCACCCCCCGCCCCCAGGTTCCTCCCCCCCCCCCCCGGTCTCTAGCATTTCAGCTAGGTCTTGATATTACAATTGCTAATATTATTGTCTATGATAAACCGACCCTCTTTTCTTACTTTCTTTTCAGCTTATAAACTACTAACAGAACTATAACTGGACTCATTATATTTAAAGATACACTGACACCTCCCTGACTATACAGCTGAGACGGGTAATAAAAGCATTATCCAAAAGGCCCCCGACATCCATTTGGTATTCTGAGTAATCTCTTAGGCCAAAAAATATAAAAGGTTGGTTTCAGGTTAGATAATCTGAAAGTCTAGGTAGGGTAGGGCAGGTTTTCTCAAAATTGGATAAAAACTTTCTAGGGTTGGCCACATTTTTCAAGGTAGGGTTGGGTAACCTGAAACAAAGTTTTTTTTGTGTTTTATTTGGCTTTATCTGGATGCGCCTAATCCCCATTCTTCACACCTGAGACAATAAGGAGAAGATTAATAAAGGGTGGGTTTCAGGGTATCACCCGTGTCACTAGTGTCAGTAAGCATTGCCCTGGGCTGGCTGGGGAGGAGACAGATAAGAGATGGCCCATAGACCTATAGTACAATCCAAGGTGGCCATCAGGGTTCTGTTAACCAATATGACAACGCCCATGGTTCTACGCTGTATACACCATAGATTTTAACAGCCTCGCATATGTCATGCTGTATGGCTCTTACTTCTGCTGGCTACAAGTTAGCCAAGTAGAGTGTGAGAAACCCAAAACAGTGGCAACTCCCACCACACAGGTGCGCTGAGCAAGGAGGGCTGGCCCCGGGAGGTACTTGAATTTTTTCTGATACAGGTGTGAGGCTGGACCTATGACAACCCTTACCCTTGCTGGAAAGTTGGGTATAAAAATGGGGAAAAGTGGTACATTTGGGTAATTTTGTTAAAAAAGTGACCCTTACTAGGGCGATTTTGTTGAAAAAGTACCCTTGTCAGCCACACACATGTGTAACCAAAATTTACGCAGATGCAGCCTTTTCTAATAGGAGATCATCATATAACCTAGTGTGGATCATAAGTAACGTGATCTTATGTACAACGATAACTTTCTGTATTTTTTTTCTGTAAGAAAGATACAACATAATCCGTACAATTGTAAATGGACAATCTCCTTGTCAATAAATATGTTTGAATCTTGAATCTTGAATACCAAGTGCCCCCGGGGGGGGGGGGGGGAGGGCAGCTACCCATGTGACATGATTGCAGGCAGCCACTGAGGTATGACAGGTATGCCACAAGCTACCTGTACCTAGCTGGCAGCATCAACTCAACAACTTTTTGTCTCAAGAGCTGGGGGAGGGGGGAGGCTATTAAAAATTCGGATTGAAGTGAAAATCGCACACTAGGTGTCATGTGGCATGGGCAGGGATATGTGGTTACATGTACATATGACAAACTTCTCAACACCTATTCATCTGTTTCCTGAAGGAATTCAACACCTTTAGACATTAATTGGTGCACCTGTTTTCAACCACAGACAGGTGCATCCCCCAGTCCTCCAGGGGATGCTTCATAAGAAACCAACTACACTGGACACCTGCCCAACAATAGGGGTTAGGGGAGTCCCTGTCTTTGGATGAAGAAGATAAATGTCGCCTTTTAGTGAGATGCGTTCTTAAAGGGTTAAATAAGTCACCACAGAAAATTCCATTAGAGCCCCTAGAACATATATGTATATATATATATATATATATATATATATATATATATATATATATATATATATATAATTTCTTAGGTCAATGTTAGGGAGGGGTAGGTATGATTATAATCGACTTCAGGACCTATCAAAGGTTGATTAATATTATTGTTATCACTGATCATAGAAGTGACTGCAGAAGTGAACACTATTGTTCCATTAACCCTTTAAGGACACATGGCACTAAAAGATGCATCACTCTAGTCAGGTAGAAACTGTCCCTTAGCCACAATTAGCCAATTTGGTGAATTCTCCAGTGGGCCAAATTTAACTTTGATTCGCCATTGGTGATTTGGCGAGTAGGTAATGCGAACCCTGATGTCAGTTATAACAGGGGAGTGTGGGCACTGTGAGAGATATGTTAAAGCACCCATTTCCCACAAGGGAAACAGCCACTTGTAGCTTCTAGTTAAAGCAGGACACTCAAAGTTGAAGTAGCAATTTATATTATCAGTTGGCATGTCCTCTACATTGGCCAATCAGTTAGGCCAAAAACAACAAGGCCAAAATTTCCCTGTAGCCAGAGCATATGAAAAAAAAGCCAGAATAAAATGGCCTGAGATTTCTTAAAAGTGTACTGCTGTCACATTACTGGGGATCCTCAGACTGAATTTGCAAATTATTTAAAATTATTTTGATGTATCCAATATCCTGTGAACAGTTTTAGATGCTACATGTGTATTAACATTTAATTTTGATATTTTCTCAGGTTATTAAGGCCCTAAATAGTGTTCCAAGTGCACAGATTTACATCATTTTGTGTTGATATTGTATTGCAATACATTGGCATATTGACAAATATATGTTAATAATCATCATTGACAAAAACTGGATGTCAATGACATTTGCTGACAAATTTCCAACCTTCCCTAAAACATAGAATGCTATACCAGTTTTTCGTGGACATGGCATTCTTTTACTCCCAACACTTTTCTTTTCCCCTACGCCAGATCGGCATAATTCGGATTTTTCTAGAAATGAAAATTGCTTAACCGGAAAAAAACTCTAGAATGCTACACCATTATTTATGACAAAAGAAGTGCCTTACCTCTGTGGTGAGATGCTGCAGGTGTGTGTGGTGGCTGTGTGTAGAGAGGAGTGGTCTCACCGGAAGCTGGGAACGGGATGCGCACGTCTTCTCTCCTACTGTCAGTGTAAGGAAGTAGTCATTAGTAAGGGTACTCAAATTAATGAACTTGTTTGTCAACACCGCATGCGTCTCATTTAAATAAAGTCCAAAGCTCCCACCAAATTCACCACTACTACCCCTAACCCTAAATAGTTTGGGTGTCTTTTTTTGCTACTTATATTTGAGATGAAAAATTGGTTTTGATGGCAAACTTTGTCCCCTGATTTTTTAGCTATAGCATGCAATATAAATATAATGCAGCAACACATTGACTTGATCTGGCTTGCAATCTAAAACATCTCAACCTGTGCGTATGTCGCAGGGGTGGGCCCCTGAGTAATTTACGTAAGGGGCGAGGGTAGTATGTGTGATGACCGGAGTCGGCCCTGAATGACCAACCGTGTACCAATTGACATTTGCTGACAAATTTTGAACATTCCGTAAAACATGCTGCACCATTTATGACAAAAGAAGTGCCTTACCTCTGTGGTGAGATGCTGCAGGTGTGTGTGGTGGCTGAGTGTAGAGAGGAGTGGTCTCACCTGAAGCTGGGAACGGGATGCGCACGTCTTCCCTCCTACTGTCAGTGTAAGGCAGTAGTCATTAGTAAGGCTACTCGAATTACTGAACTTGTTTGTCAACACCGCATGCGTCTCATTTAAATAAAGTCCAAAATTCCCACCAAAGTCACCACTACTACCCCTAACCCTAAATAGTTTGGGTGTCTTTTTTTGCTACTTATATTTGAGATGAAAAATTGGTTTTGATGGCAAACTTTGTCCCCTGATTTTTTAGATATAGCATGCAATATAAATATAATGCAGCAACACATTGACTTGATCTGGCTTGCAATTTAAAACATCTTAATTTGCATCTCAACCTGTGCGTATGTCCCAGGGGTTGGCCCCTGAGTAATTTACGTAAGGGGCGAGGGTAGTATGTGTGATGACCGGAGTGGGCACTGAATGACCAACCATGTACCAATTGACATTTGCTGACAAATTTCGAACATTCCGTAAAACATGCTGCACCATTTATGACAAAAGAAGTGCCTTACCTCTGTGGTGAGATGCTGCAGGTGTGTGTGGTGGCTGAGTGTAGAGAGGAGTGGTCTCACCTGAAGCTGGGCACGGGATGCGCACGTCTTCCCTCCTACTGACTGTGTAAGGGAGTAGTCATTAGTAGGGGGCCTAGTTATTTATTACTACCTGGGGGGCTTGATGGATTTTCCCAAAATGGCAATTTTCATTTCCATCTCCCCACCAGTTAGCCGAAACTAATCTCGACCCCCTCCACTAGGTTTGGAATTACAGAAATGGCGCCCCTAAAATCGCATGTGCATGTGGAATCATGCGTGTTCGCTGGTTTTTAAATGGACTGTTTTTAATTTTGACCCCCCAGTATGGAGGCTTTTTCCAGTTTGGCCACTCCCACCCAACGGGGGACTATTTTTCATTACGACCTCCCCTACATAATCCAAGCCCCCCAGCCAGCATTATCAGGTGCTGGTATTATAACAGCATGCATCAAATAGCCTGTTCTATATTCAGGGACTGGATCTACTCATAGAACCAGTTTTATAATAAATTAGGCCAAAAAGATTAGGGTAGATAGGTAGGCCGATTTTCTTTTTTTTAACAAAATTATTTTAAGGATTAGGAGGCGGAATTTCTCCCTTTTTCGCATAATTTCTGTTAAAAAAATCAGTAAAGAATGTATCACTTTGGTAGCAAAAAAAATAAGCCCTCCAATTTTTTTTTATATGATATATAAGTATAGGACCAAAATAATACAACAACACAACAACGTTTTTGGCCTTATTACCAGGTAAGGTACAGGAATACCTTGTTGGTAGCCTTTTCAACACAGCCGGCTTATTCCCTCCAAATAGATACACGTTGAAGCTCTATGACCGACGACCATCAATGACCGACAACCATCAATGACCAATAAGCATCTATGACTGACAACCATCTATGACTGACAACCATTTATGACCGACAACCATCTATGACTGGCAACCATTTATGACCAGCAACCATTTATGACCGACAACCATCTATGACTGGCAACCATATATGACCGGCAACCATCTATGACCAACAACCATCTATGACCAACAACCATCTATGACTGGCAACCATATATGACCAGCAACCATCTATGACTGGCAACCATCTATGACCAACAACCATCTATGGCCGACAACCATCTATGACCGGCAACCATCTATGACCGGCAACCATCTATGACAGACAACTATCTATAACTGGCAATTATCTATGACTGAAAATTATCTATGACTGACAACCATCTATGACTGACAACTATCTATGACTGACAACAATCTATAACTGGCAACCATCTATGACCAACAACCATCTATGACCAACAACCATCTATGACCAACAACCATCTATGGCCAATAACCATCTATGGTCAACAACTATCTATGACCGACAGCCATCTATGACTGACAATTATCTATGACCAACAACCATCTATGACTGACAACTATCTATGACTGCAATGACAGAAAAAAGCTTATATAGGGCAAATGTACATAGAAATATCAGGAAATATATAAAGCATGTCATAAAAGTCATTAACCTTATATTGCTAAGCAGTTTTTACTCTTTAACACCGATCAACACTATCCAGTCTATAGACATCAGCCAATCATAGATGGTTGCTGGTCATAGATGGTTGTCAGTCATAGAGTTTCAGCTTGTATTGATTTGGTGATCGGTTTCAACTTGCATCGGTTCGGTGAGACTTAGCATATGGGGACAATTCTGTCAATTAGCCATGTTTCTGCTAATGAGCCCTACATGGTTCTGCAGCCCGTGCAGAGTTCTGTAATCACAGAACAATGGGCATTATCTGCACCAACACTGAGTGGATGGATAAGGGAGACAATCCCTCTTTTTCTCACGATTTCCCTATTTGTGTCCTTACCATTCCATTAGGAGAATATTGCTAGGTCGGTGTCTAGGCTTCTGTATGCTTGAATTATCAAGTATTTTCATTCAGAAAATGATTTTCAAAACCTGTATTTGTTTTTTTGAAATACAAGATTTCCTATGTATAACTATAGGAAGGACCGCATTCAATGCCCTCCATTGAATACAATGTGGCCTTACTTAATGGGTGGGAAAGAAGTCATTAAATGGCTTCAAATCAAAAAATAAATTCAATTGCCAACTACATTGATACCTTTCTGCCGTATCCCACTTGTGAAATACGGCAGAGACGGTATCAATGGGCGTTGACATTTGTCTGTGTATTCAAAGAATGGGTATGATCTACATGAATGATGTTGGTAACAAGTGTTGTCCGATGTTGTTGTCCATTCACATTATTACTGGGGGCGGGGGGAGTTAATCTGGAAAATTGGAGTTAACAAGAATATAACACTGAGGATTGTCAGCTTCCCTACGAACGTCAGTGCCGTCGTAAATTAAACGTCATCAGCCTTAAACGGCAAAATCAACATCAATTAGACGATATGTAGACGTCAGATGGATGCCTGTTTGTCTTCCAGTTGACCCGCAGAAATAGCCCACCCCTCTCAACCCTTCTTGACGATTCAGGCCCGTCAGATTGACTGTATACTTTACTTGTTGGCGCGCCGCCTATAGCCCTAAATCCACGGCGACAGGTTCCTGACGCCGTGGACTTTGGGCTTATGGATATATTCATGCTTTAGTTGCTCCATTATCCGGCAGATGGCCACTCACAGTCAATTCCTTTGACTGGGGAGTCAAAAGAACTTCACCTGTTTTGAGCAAAAAAGCTTGCTTGCTACTGTGCTTCAAAGGGTCCATGCGCGCCGATTTTTGATCCATAGGGATAAGATTTTGACCCCTTGAATGAGGGTGGGCTGTAAAAACGTTGTGCGCTCCATGCAAAAACCCACTGACCCCCCTGTTGTTAAAAAATGATCACTCGCTAAGAGTCAAAAAACATTTGAATGGGCATCAATGATGATATGGTGTTTACATAACCAATATGCTGATTTTAACACAAAATGTATTTTCTGATAAAGAAATTGAAATTCTCAACATATACAGTATTGTTATATCTCAAATCAAAGATCTCACTGAGATACATCATTTTAAGATAGCTTTAGAGTTGTTATGGGCACTGCGTAACCCTGGCAACCGGAAATCAACAATAATCCTTAATAATTGATGCTGAAACATTCTCATCCTGTTAACTATGGATGTTTTTTCTGCAAGGTTTATAAGCTGGCTGCTGGACTATAGAGAATCAAGAGCAAAGCCATTGTGTGGGAAATCTTTGCATACCTTGCCAAAACAGAGCCTTCAGGGGCATGGTAGTGACCCCTTGTGATTGTTAGAGGAACTGAATTTGCATTAAACTATAGGGAAGGGCCCTAGAATTCTTCATATAGGCATGATTTTTATCCACAAACATAGGTTCATAAGGCCCAAAAAAAAAGTTGTGTTCAGGCATCCCTAGCAACCCTGTTTTTATTGCCCTACCCAAATCATTTTTGAGTTTTTCTCCAGAAAAAAAAAGACTTCACTGATTTATTTTTTTTTGCTGAAATTATGCGAAAGGGGAGGAATTTTGTCTCATAATCCTTTTAAAAAAAAATCGACCCATCTACCCTATTTTTTTGGGGGCTGTGACCTGGACACAACTTTTTATTTTGGGCCTAAATGTACATATCCATATGGTCCTGGCAGATGTTTTTATGAGTTGGTAATACTTTATCCCTCCAGTCAAAAAGTGTGCATTGAAAAGTAGCATTGAATCAATTTTTCTATTTATTTAGGTAGGGTCATGAATGATACCATGGGGGTTATGAAAGAACAACAAATATAAATTGAGTAAAGCCGGTCTTTATTTCTATAATTCTCGTCACTTCTTATCACAGTAAAAGAAAACTTAAGGTTTGGTTTATCGAGTTGAGGAGGAACTCTTAACCTAGTCTCCGCGTCATCTGGTTTTTAAAGCTTACCGATAATAGCTGAATACACAAGTCCATTTCTTAGGAGAGAAAAACTATCCAGATTTAATCAGTGATTGACAGTTTCCTTTTACCTACATCCTTACAACCCTAACCACATTCTATGTGGTTGATATGATTCATGTATTTGCCAAATACGTTATAGCTTGGCATGGTGCCGACATAATCATGCTTTACGTGTGGACACGGAGCGTTGCCCCCCGTCTCTAACGGCCGTGTTTAACATATAATATAATACAGGAAAGCAAGCTTTATTATGACACGTTTGTACTTTCTGAAGCTTTTATATAACATGTTTATACCCCTTGTAGTTTCTGAAGCTAATATATAACATGTTTTTGAGGCCTTTCTTGCCTTACAAGTGCCTCCAATCTCAGTTCATATAGAAAATCCCAAATCATGTTTTGAAAACAATGTTATTTTGGTGTACATGCTTAAGAGAAGACCTTGGGGTCCTGTTAATAATATTTACATGGGCCTTTGGGCCTGGGAACACCCAGTGAATGTAGTCAGTCGGAGTACATAGAACACACGATGGTCTTTTAGGGACAAACATGAATTAGTGAACATGCACCAGCTCTACCATGCAGTTTGTCCTTGAGGAAAGTGTTAGGCAGAAAAATCAAAGCCAACTAAAGTCTAACATTTTGAACCGAACGTAATGCTACATATAAAGTCATTGCCTTAATATTCTGTGATGGCAGGGACGCTTAGTTCAACTAAATGTTTTGAGAATTGTGTGCAGTTTCTGACCGAGGTGAGGTTATTTCAGCAGCTATGAGTTTCATAACAGAAAGATGTGTATTTAAACCAAGACAAAAAGTGGAGTACAACTGGATTCACAGAATTAAAAGCCAAGCTCCCTTTGGCCTAGAGACTATGGACATCATGTATGGTTGAAGATACATGCCTCATACTAAAGCCATTAACAGCAAATAAAAAGAAAATGTTTCAGCTTTCACCCATTTGGCTCCACTCGGCATTAATAAGTAACAAGTCTGCCTCCGTGCCCCATTCAGAACCCCAACACCCTGCACAATGGGTGAAGACAGCTTATATTGCATGATAATATCTCTGACAGAATGTTATAATACAAAATGTCTCCAGCATAATACTTGAATACCTCTCCCTCTTGCAGCACCGCAGACATATTCAGTACGACTGTAACGTGTCTGGCTAACAAAGCTGTACATCTCCAACCACTGAGCCCCCCCGAGGGCCCAGATTACATCATCAAACCACCACCTAGAACCAAGGCAGCAAGCAAACAACTAACAACCAAAGCAGGGGTCTTATACACAGGACTAATTTAACCTATAATTATAAAGGTGTTATTTTCCCTTTATCATGAACCTCATTGAACCAAGTACCATATATATATTGATATAATGGTGCAAACATCTTGAAATAGGGTGAAAATGATAAACAATAGATTAACAGAAACACAACATAACCAAATTAGTGTTACAATTACATAGAAAGTGATAAACAGCACACTGATATTGCCATCTTTGGACAGAAATAAGGCATAGAGGACCCAGACATGGGTCTTTAATAGTGAGTAAATAGTAAGGATGACATTAAATCTTTTTTGCAGCCGTCATGTCGTTAAGACGCTTCACGGTGTGCATGTTATGAGAATGATACATCAGAAGGACATGGTTAATGGAAGTGTGTAGAAACCAATTCACACATCATGGCCATGAATTACATTCACTCCAACTCCTGACCTCTTTACAGTGAGTAAATGGCAGGAAGAGGTCTATGTTAATGCAACTGGTGAAATTAGGTCCGGGTTTTCTTTCTATATGAATCATTTTCATGGTGGTTTTCTATATTTAGATGGGGATTTGAATTAGATGATTTGTAGTAAATGCAGGAGGATGTGATAAACAAAGTGAAGAGGCATCAAAAGCTTATTCTTTTTAGATTAAAAATACAGCCTTTTCTTCCTGTTTTAAATCTCAGATAATATAATCACCATAATAATCTCCTTGTTGACATATCTCTTTCAGATATCTATTTTGTTCTTACATCTCTTAAAAGTAGCTGTTTTCTCAGACAATCTCCTGTTTCTTTATTTTGGGTTTAATCACTTTTACCAGGTTACTTGGAAGTATTTGAATTTATGTTTAATCTCACTATTAGGACATCAACACCCACTCCAAAATGCACATTTTCTCTGTTCACTCTCTGTTACATGGTACAACAGGTGGAAGGCAGCATCTGAGCCCGAGTTGTTGACGTTTGGCACTTTGCGCCATTTTACTACAATCAGATATCAACTACAACTTACATGTCACAACCTTGTACAATGGAAGAGCTATCATAATCTTGACAAGTCGCTGAAAAGATGTCTTTTAATACTCCACATTGGATGGCAGGATGGTATCAAATCACACATGTAATTGCACGGCAGTAGATGTTTAATTGCACGGTAGCAGATGTATAACTGCACGGCAGTATAACTGAACATATTCTCAGATGCAAACGTTTTGTCTTCATATATCACCCAGATATCTCTTGCTTAGGAATTAAATCTCAAACACAATGCTAAGATGAAGGCAAGGGCGCTGAGTAGTACCTTAACTTTGGTACTGTCAAGCTGGAAAGCATATCATATATCATATAGCGTGATATCATATATCATATAGGTTTTATCTTATATTATTACCATGGTATTATGCATTATGTTTGCATGGTTACGTGATGAAGGCCTGAGTGCGGTTAGATGCCGCTATAAATGTCTTACACCGGCTGGCTCCGGGGGTCCCTGGGGTATTACACAGGCTCCCTCTACTATAGGGTAGATTCACCACGAGTCGGCCACATAACCTGAGACGGACCGTGAAATTCAAGGTTATTTATGTACAATACTACTTATGATTTCAGTTTTTTGTGAAAGAATAACACTAAGACTATTAATATTCACGAATAAAAGGCTTTAAATGCTTAAATGACCAAAAATCAAGTGTCCGTCTCACGGTGTGTGTCCGACTCCAGGTGACTCTACCCTAGTCTCCATGAGTTACCAGCAGGAGGGGGAGTAGGCGTTCAGCTCCCGGTAGTTGACCTTCATCTTCTTCTTGTCCTCCCCCCCACCCCCCAGCCCCTTAGTGACATCCCCGGCAGCCACCATGGCCGTAGCCGCAGCCGTCAACCCCGTTCCCTTAATGGGCGTGTTAGGTATGGCCGGTGCGTTAGTTCCCGTCAAGGCGGCGGTTAGCCCCCCTGTGGCCGGTACTGCTGGTTTCTCGTCGAGCTTATCAAGCTCTGTGCACGACCCGGCCCCGTCGGCTGCCCCTTCACTGATTGGCTCATTGGTGGGTACGTAGCGCTTGTTGGAGAGCCAGGTGAGGATCATGGAGTGGGAGAGGCCGCGGCGGGACTGCCCCTGCAGGTCGCCTGCCGAGTGCCTCCTGCCTAACACACTAGAGGGCAGCACTGGCCGGTTACGCACCGGGCCCCCGTCCGCTGTCGACGCCATTGAGGACTCATAGCTCACCTGAGACCACGAGTCATTGTCGTCCCCAAAGTCCATCACGTCACTGGCGTGGGCCGTTAGGTGCGCCAGCCACTTATCATCAAAGTGGTAATGGCCGCGCCTTACCCCCGCCTTATTCACGGCGTCCATCGACTGCGCCGCTTTGAGCCCCGGATCGGTTTCGGGCATGGCAGACGAGGCTAGGTCCACCCGGTCCACCGAGTGGGCGGCCTTGAGGGCCGGGGTGCCGGGTGCAGACGACATGCTGCGCTGCTGGTGTAGGGCCTCCACAGAGGCAGACCTGACTATGCGGGTCTCATGGCCGAAACCCCCAGTCAGTCCGTCATAGGGTGATACGTCAAACCTGCAACACACAACATACACAGGCATTAGAGTGAGTAATGGTTGTTTAACGCCATTTTGGCAGCTAAGGTCATATTAATGGTGATTGATTGACTGAATGATTGATTTGTTTAATGTCCAGATGTACATCAAGTACATCACGGGACATATCTCAAGTTGGCAAGGAGTCATTCACAAATAGTGGTAGTCTGCCTTGCAGTAGTAGGACAAATATTTAGCTGCTTTTCCAATACAGCAGTGACCGCATCTATGGATGATTGAATCTATTAAATGAATGACTGCATCTATGAGGTGTAATGGTGAGAAAGATATATTAGAATTAATTCTACAGATATATAAAAGTAACTGTGCCCGCGCATATGGGCACTAGACAAACAAAAGAGGGAGCCTCTCAGTGTAATAGGGCAGTATCTCCCTATAGTGCATTGTACATCTGTCATTATTCTTGTAAGTGTACACTTGGTTTAATATGAAGTAGATGATACAAGTGAGTCACTGTATAAGTGTGACAAGCAAAGGACAGGGTCCAAGGCGCCAGCCCAGGATACTTACTACACGTATTGTCCAGGGCTTATAACACTTACACAGCTACTCACACATATCTATATCTGACTTATTCCCAATGATTGGTTTGTGATTGGTTTGTACTTGTTATACAGACAGGCAGTTTCTCTTGCTCTCCCAGCCACTTACAGTGTAAAAAGCAGAATGGCAGTGTTGCGCCTGAGTACACATGTCACCACTATGGTGCTACATGGCCTGTCCCATACATACTGACTGTATGTGTACATGTACAGGCTCCAAACAGGTCAACAGTTAAGGTGGCTAGACCCTATTGTAAACAGGTCAACTGCGCAGGTCATTGCGCATATGCATATCTAGTTGTCCCAGAACACACTAGGGGGTGCCTTTGGTCATATTTTTGTATACTAGATATATGTTTTCATATGTTGTCAAAATTACCCTGCGAGACCTGACCGGGGATTGAACCCAGGGTCTCCTGCATGTGAGTCTAACGCTTTACCCCAACTCTACTGGGGCTCTGGTAGTAGGCATGCTGAAAGCTATACCTGTACCACATCAAGACTGTGTGCTCCATTTATATTTTTTTATTTCAAACACCAAAAACCTTTAAAATATGCAGGGGACCATATGTTCAAAATATTGTTTCTGGGTGTAAAATATTGTAGACTAAATCCTGAGAGAACTATAGGGAAAGTTTATTACTTTAAGATGCTATTTGATGCACATATGTACTATCACCATATGATCCCATAACAGATCACTCCAAACTCAAAGCTAGATATCTCAGAAACTAGCTCGGGACCCCCCTGTTTTCTTTACACCGTTTGAGACTGCTTATAATATGGGCCTCATGGCGAAAATCCTGACGAAATCTAATAACTTCTAGACTATGGGGACTACCCATCTTAAATATGGCCTGGCACTGTCCCAGCCATGCACACAGGCTGCCCATGTCTGAGAGTAGCTATACACCAATGCAACAAGAAAGGATGACTTTTCAGAAAAGCTGTTAATTAAGTTTTTGAACATTTCTGAAGCATGACTGACAAATACATAAATACAACCTGAGAACCGTGCATTCTAATGTAAACCGTTTGAAAGATAACTGTCCTGTGAACCTCCTGTGTAATTATGATGACAATTGAAGCGCTGTGGGGCACTGTGGGGCCATTAAAGGTTAAACCCCCAGCGCCCCTATATATAGGGCTGAGTACCTGTCCCGGCTCCACTCCGACTGCCGCTGGAGGGGTACCGAGACCTGCGCCTTTAAGTATATCATGTCCATATTTTTGTCAAGGCAATCAACAGGTTTGTATACACATGCAACACTCTAAGTGCATATTGCATTTTTTAGGTTTGGAGCAATACTAACGTAAATTCTCGTGTATTAGTCTATCTCAGGTATTAGTCGCACCCCTAACCAAATCATGCAAGCCACAGAAGCCGTTTGAAAATTGCTGATTTATTACACACAAAAACTCTTGTATAAGCTGCACCCAATATAAGGCCGCTTAAAAAATATTGGGAGCAATACTAACGTAAATTCTCGTGTATTAGTCTATCTCAGGTATTAGCCGCACCCCTAACCAAATCATGCAAGCCACAGAGGCCGTTTGAAAATTGCTGATTTATTACATACGAAAACTCTTGTATAAGCTGCACCCAATATAAGGCCACTTAAAAAATAATAATTCATTTTTGATGAAAAATGTATTAAAATTGAAGAAAATATTGGCAAATTTTGTATCAAATTATAGCTTATGATGTCTGTAATGCAGTCACCTAGGAATAACTTGCATCAAAACACATTTTGCAGATCAATAAACATCGAATTACTAAAATGTAAAAATTGATCGCGAAAAGTCTACATTTTCCTGTACATTTAGGCCTCGAGTAAAAAAATTAATAAAATAAAATAAAAAACGCCCTCGTCACATTTTTCATTCCTTGGTGATGAGAAACAATTTCTTTTTTGAGTGGCCTAAGCATGTTTGGTATCAAAAGAAAGGCGAGTCTGACTTGCGTACAAGCCGCGGCTTCTACTGGAGGGTTTACGGTACACCTGGTGATATGGAGACGGGCACGTGCTCTTATCTAACCACTTAACTTAACGTGAGATAATCATCTGAAGCAGCACCTTGTCACTTCTAGTGTGGGAAACTTGGTGTCAGACCCCAGGTGTGGGCAATACAATATGTGACCCGTTTTAACGAAATGGGTCGGAAGTTGCATATTAAAAATGTTGTGATATTGCAATATTCGTGTAGAGGTCATCAAGAGCTTTCATTTGGTATGTGACATGTAGTATATTCACCTGTTTTGACCATTTGGCAATATTTTTGATACATTTTTTAAAATTAAATGGAAATTAATTAAAATGACATAATTAACATTTGAATTAGGTATTAACTATTTATACAATACAATTATAAATCCTATGGCCATCCTAAAGTGTGACTTCCGACCCATTTCGTTAAAACGGGTCACATATAGTCTCAGAGTCTAGGTGCGGGTAACATGTGAGATATATGCGAATTTACGCTGTAAGCCAAATTATTTCCTCGTTTTTTCTTCCTACCGGTATTTGCGCTCTTTGGAGGGAGCGAAAAAGTCTGTGCATTATTATGCTTAAAAGGGCATGCTCCCCCCTCCTCCCGGCAACTAATAAATCATGCACTTATTATAGAGTATGTTGTCACATTGTATCCATCCTAGCGAATGCAAAGTTAGATTGGCTACACTAGCTTCCCCCATAATGAGCGTGTACCCTGCTGTGTACATGTCATTATACCCGGTATATATACACACGACCCACTAACACCCATAGGGAGGCCTTTATTCCTTTTTACTGTTGGCGGGGCGGGGAGAGTATCGCGTGTCACAAAACGTTACTTTTTTCTTTGGCTTTGCCGCCTCTAGGTCAATGTTGTTTTGCTGCATTTCTCCACATGTTTCAGATTTTACCCTTCCTGACTCACGGCAACCCTTTAAGGGCAGCAGAGTGCTTTAATGCGCTATATCCTTTATCGGCATGATGCATGAATGAAGCCCTAGCAGTGCTGTATTCATGCGTCATGCCTACTGTATCGGGTTTATGTACCGTAAATTCCCATGTATCCATGTATAACTCGCGCCGGGAATCTGAGTAAATCCTATACCCAGACCTTGGGAATATTCTATAAACTGGATTGGAATTTACGGTTCTCCCAGAGAGATGCAGCTCTAGTGAGAAGCCGATGCTGCGTTGTTGCACCTTGCTACAGCAGAACATGAAGCCTTGCAGCGGCCAGCCGTCCTTAAAGGGACCAGGGGCCGTGCCCCAGATTCCCATGCCCCAAGGCTGGGGTAGATATATCCACTGTTGTGGTTCACAGCACTGGCTGCTGACAAAACACTGTAGGGTGGGAGATGGGACAGCAGATTATAATGCCGCTGTCAGACGGTATACTCAATCTGGGACTACCCTGTATGGCGCCTCCCGGTGTCCACTCAGTGCCATAATAGAGGTCCCACTCAGTGCTATATAATAGACACAAATGTAATACAATGAGACTGGCACTAGTGGATGTCATCTATGGGAACGTGGACAATTTAAAACAAGAAAGAGAGAAAACGGGGTTCAGGGGCAGAGCTCCTGATATAACACAAGTTACCTACAATAAATTACCAACAATAAACAAAAAATAAATAAATAAGGGTCAAATAAGAAAAAGTGGATGCCCCCCCCTGGGGAGTTGTTGACACAGTCAGGGGGTGGTGGGTTTTTAGCACAGTTTTTAGATTGTAGCGCAGTAGCACAGTTTTCCGCTAAAAAGTAACTTAAAATCTTGCGTAGAAGCCACGGCTAGAACTCAAATATTTTCAAATGAGCAATGAACTTTTCACGCAACCCCTTTCAGAGATGAAAATGATCAATTAAAAAAAACTCAAAATGTTAAAATTGAGGCCCTTGAATAAAGATCCTCTATAGTTAAGTACAGGTCTGTACAATATTAAAAAAACTTGAAATCAGGGAAAAGCTTGCAAAATTTCATCCCTGCCCTTTGAAGGTGTGCAGGTGGTGTACAGTTAAGGCTGTGTCTCACGACCTTGAGCCAATGTTTTTGTCTCGACCGGCTGCCGTCTCTGACCAGGTGCCGTCTCTGACCTGGTGTCAGAAAAACGTGTTTTTTTAATGTTAACCTATACTTATATATATATAAGGATATGTAAAAACGTTATGGCAGCTCTTATGTAATCATTATTAGCCTCCTGCTGTTGGTAGAACATAACTAAACTCCCAAAGTGACATCCGGTCAGAGACGGCACCTGGTCAGAGATGGCACCTGGTCAGAGATGGCACCCGGTCAGAGACAAAAACATTGGCTCAAGGTCATGAGACACAGCCTGAACTCTAGCTTCCATTGGTGTTAGGTGCCGAGAGGTTACTCTCGTTCCCAAATCCTTCCGAAGGAAGGCTCTGGTAACTGCCAAATGTTGGGATTTTGCTGGGTCTGGGCAACCCCTGCTGGTAGGCTGGAACCAGCGAACAGGAACAGGAAATGGAACCAGAAAGGCTGATGGTAAATCTACCTAAAACTACCATCATACATTCTGGTTCCATTTCCTGTTCCTGTTCGCTGGTTCCAGCCTACCAGCAGGGGTTGCCCAGACCCAGCAAAATCCAAAGTTCAAGGTCATTTGGCTGTTACCAGAGCCTTCCTTCGGAAGGATTTGGGAACGAGAGTACCGAGAGGTCAGCTGGGAACTGGGTTAATAAGTTTAGGTGTGTGGCGTGTTGCCAACAATCTACTTTTGGCAGATATTTCACCCAGGTCCCTACTCTTCAATCACTACGCCAACCTGGTGGTATGGGGGTCCACCCCTAAAATCGGCTTTTTGAGCCTTAGTGACATGGGACATAAGAAATATCAGAGATAGTGACATGACATGGGCATTTCTTGTAATCGACATGCGACATAGGGACCCCCTCTAGACCCTGGTGGTCAACAACCCAATGTCCCGTTTTTGCCCCATATACAATATGTATTGAAATATTTGTTCTCTTGTGAACAAATCGATTCAAATATTTGACTCCAACACAGCACTACACTACAGTAGGATGGGTGTGGACCACCAAATTCGACATGGCGACATGGGCATTTCTTAAAATCGACATTTGACATGGCTGTTTTTTAAAATCGACATTTGACATGGCAATCTAAGCGACATATGACATGGCCAAACCTTAGAATCGACATGTGACATGGAGCCTAGTGACATGACATCAAGCTTAATGACAAGGAAACAATTCTAATTGAAACCTGGGATTGTTACAATGTGCATTACGATTCCTATTCATGTATATAATTTTCTTCATCAAAAAGAAAGATAACTAAAATTTAAGTGGGTTTAGGTGTTTCTATCTATATAGAATACCCTAATTGAATTAGGTTAGTGACATAAGTGACACAGGTTTTTGCTTAGTGACATGGGACATGGGCATTTCTTATAATCGACAGGGGACATGGGACCCCCCAATCCAGAGCTCCAGTAGGGGTTCCCGCAAATAATGGCCCTAGACCCCTAGATTCGACATGGTGACATGGGCATATCTTAAATTCGACATGAGGCCTAGTGACATGCGACATGATGCTTAAAAAGATAGTGACATGGGACATGGACAGTTCTTAAAATCGACATGGGACATGAGCATTTTTAAGCCACATCGACATGCGAAATGGCCATTTCTTAAAAACCGACATGCGACATGGGACCCCCCCATGAAGGGCCCCCAAATAGGTCAGTCTCTACACTAGTGGTGCCACTACTGTGGGTGTCATATGCTGCCAAGGACTCCGGTGTTGGTGAAACACCACATGTATCATAATAGTGTCACCACTCCCAACAACCGAAACCCTAACTGGGCTGTCCTCACCAAACAACACAAACTACTAGACAAAGTTGACGGCGCAAAAACTGCTGAAATGACGCAGAAGTTGGGTGTGTTTCTGCCCCCAGGTTTGGTGCCACCTACCTCGGGGTGTCCTGCCCCTGGTACTGGGGGTGTGTGGGTGCTGGGTACAGAGCTGCACCCCCCGTGTGTGTATTTATGTGTGTGTCAGTCACCTCCTCCCTACTTAGGCTTGTGTGTGTCCTCACCTCCTCCCTACTTAGGCTTGTGTGTGTCCTCACCACCTCTCTACTCTAGCGGCTGCCGCGTTGTGCACCGTCAGGACTACACGCGTTACTCCACTGTAGTTTTAGGGAGTGTTCATTTATTAGTTACAGGGGGGGGGGGGGGCGCAAAAATTTCCGATCCCTCCTGAGGGGGGTGGGTAAAAAATTCTGCCCCCTCTTAAGGGGGGGGGGGGGTCAAAAAAGCCCACGCGTTACTATAGTTCAAAGGGGGGTGGCCGAAAAAATGTAGATGCCTTAGGCAAGGGGGGCTCTGAAACGTTCCACGCGCTCTCGAGGGGGGGGGGGGGGCGTAAAAGATTTTTGCCCCTACGCGCGAAATCTCACCAGCCCCACCTGTAATTAATTAATGAACACTCCCTTAACTAGGCCAAAGGCGGGGGGGGGAGGGGGAAAGGATGCTGGGTATTTATATCAAAATGGGGACATGCCGTTGAATGGACAGGTCCCTGGAATACAGGCCCTCATGACTGTAGGCCCCCTGTAGGCCCACGGAACACAGGCCCCCTGGCCACAGGCCCTCCGGATCGGGGGCCCCCTCCCTTCAGGTGGGTCCAGATGGGTCAAAAGTGACCTGGTGACCTGGGCTGTTTTCCAGGCGACCTAGCGACCTGGTACAATAATCTAAGCGACCTGGGGACTTTTGAGAAATTTGCTATAGTAAAACTGGTCAAAAAAAGCAACTTTGCGACCTGTAGTCCTTAATTTGGGCGACTTTCCGACCTGAGGGGGGCGGACCCCTCTTTAGGCCACCCTGAATACAGGCATACGGATGTAAACCCCCTTTTATGTCACACACTCTCCCAGCAGATACCCCGTGCTGGGTGCTGCGGGCAAGTTGGCCCCAACTCGTCCTCGGACGCGTCCGAGCGACATCGCTGGTATTTGAGGGGTCATGATGACCGCGTCACTTCCCCTGTATATTTGGGGGGATTCCTACGCCGTACCCATCTGCACTTTTAATACATCAGCACCAAGCGCACAGGAACTACTTTAACCAGCAACCTTTGGTGCCAGCGATGACGCTCGGGAACAGAGGTCGAGGTGGTGCCAGCTTGGTGCTGTGGGGTGAGGCTGGTGTGCTGGGAGAGTGGAGAGACGCCAGCTGTTTTGGCGCCACGGTCAGACGCCGACAGTCCCGCCGGGTAACACTTCACATTGCAGGTACCGTACTCATCGTAAGTAACCCTTTAAACCCGCAGATCTTACTGCACGTGCAGTAAGGTCCAGGGGAGTGGCTTGTAAGGTGACGGGCAGGTGCTGTGTGTAAGTAGCCCCAGTGGGGCAGTGAGAGGGGAGGTCTTACACAAACTAGGTCAGACACCCAGTACTAAAGTAAGGTCTTTAGTGCCATAATTCTCCACAGAGGGCAGAACTGTACAGTGACCATATCAGTAACTTACAGGTCATAGGGCCTGCCCAGGTGTGGGTCCTGGCCTGTGAGGTGTACTCAGACCTCAGCCCCATGCTTTCTGTGCCCCAGGTATACACAAAACAACACAGGGTACCTGTCAATCACACTGCCCCAACCACCCACTCAGCACATACACTTGGAATTGTATCCCTTTATTCTACTGATTCAAGTGTCATGTGTAAAATTCTTTTGGTATAGCTTGCTCTGGGAAACATTCATAAGTTACCATGACAAAATATAGAGGTGGTAAGTAGCTATATTCTAGTCAATACACAAATATGTCACCTCCCTCTGACAAACCATGGTCTGACAGGTCATTTGCATATGCCCAAGTTGAATGCTATTTATATGAGAGCTGGGGGTTTAAGGACGAATTGGTGCATTAAGGCTTATAGAAAAGTTGAGATACCCAAGGGGTCACCAAGTACATGTACCATGACAAGAAGAGAGCATATATATATATATATATATATATATATATATATATATATATATATATATATATATATATATATATATATATACATATATACATATATATATATATATATATATATATATATATATATATATATATATATATACATATATCGCATTAACCATTATAGCGATGACTCTGGTTTCTCCGTATGGGCAGCCATGTTAGTTCTGTGCTCGCCATTTATTGTGAGATTTAGGCAGTGACCAGTCACTCACACACCATAGCTTCCGGGGAACAGGCTATAATACGAGAGCAGAGCCAAGGTCTCACGAGATTGCTGTTGTCAGTGTACACAGAGTGGCTGCGGGAACAAGTCCGATCCCGGTAGAGGCCTATAGGACAATATGCCTCAATGTATCATGCTCTGAGGTCATCATGATGCATGAATGCAGCACTGTATGCATGACACTACCGGTTTGCCACACAGCCCCCAAGGGTGGGAATGATATCTGTTCCAATGCAGGGCTGGCGAGTTAATCACCAGGGCTGCATTGGTATATCATAACAAAAAATATAATCCATTCGCGACACGCCGTCCGTAGCTGGCAGGACACGGTTAAACCACCCCGTGTAACCTGTCTGGCTACCTGGTGTCATGATGGACATTACTGTGAATGTTTTAAAAGTCACAGCTTCCGGGCCACTTCCTGACTTCATGAAAAACAACATCAGACCTTCTGACCACGCGGCCTGCCTATCAATGCGTTCAGCATGTAGCTGGGTAACCATATTCTTGATTGTGTCGTGCCAGCGCTGCATTGGTGCATTGTGACAATGCTGCATTGCTGCATCATGCCAGCGTTGCCTTGCTGCATCATGCCAGCGCTGCATTGCTGCATCATGCCAGCGCTGCATTACTGCATCATGCCAGCGCTGCATTGCTGCATCATGCCAGCGTTGCCTTACTGCATCATGCGAGTGCTGCATTTCTGCATCATGCCAGCGCTGCATTGGTACATCGTGCCAGCGCTGCATTGGTGCATTGGGCCAGCACTGCATTGCTGCATCATACCAGCGCTGCATTGCTGCATCATACCAGCGCTGCATTGCTGCATCATGCCAGCGCTGCATTGCTGCATCGTGCCAGTGCTGCATTGGTACATCGTGCCAGTGCTGCATTGGTACATCGTGCCAGTGCTGCATTGCTGCATCATGCCAGCGCTGCATTGCTGCATTGCTGCATCATGCCAGCACTGCATTGCTGCATCATATCAGCACTGCATCATGCCAGCGCTGCATTGCTGTATCATGCTGCATAATGCCAGCGCTGCATTTCTGCAACATGCCGACAAAAAGAACAGATATTGCCGTATTTCAAAAGGGAAAATCCTTTTGAAAGAAGTGGGCATCCAACTAGGACTAATATACACACACAGGGTATATTATGCACATGGAGACGCTCAGTTGGTCAGCGTGAATTGGGCGTTTGTGTGGACGTTTGTTGGTATATAGAGGACTATAGTCTGGAGGTTTTGTTGGTGTATAAAGTGTGGGTAGTGTACCGGGGGTGGGGGGGGGGGGGGTAGTCACTCTTTGATGCTAGGTACCAACCGCGAAACTACAGCCCCCCCCCCCCTATTAAATTTCTGTCAGTTGACAGCCCACTCTTAAGAGGCCTCTTCCATTTATAATGAGGTTATTTTGGAAGTATATAGATTACTTTAGTCATGTAGGCCCTATGTGATTTAAGGGTTCATTATTTCTATTTCAATTGTGACAGCCCCTGATTTAGTACTTTCCAGTCATTGACAGCCCCTAATTTTTTACTTTTATGTGATTAACAGCCCATTTTTTCTTGTTTCGGCGTGCGCACAGCGACAGCTCTTCCGAGTCATAACCGCAGTTGGTACCCATTCCTATACTGAGTGCCCCCCCCCCCGGGGTAGTGTAGAGGTTGGTGTAGTTGTGTGTATAGACTGTGGAGGTGGGTACACAGAGAAAAGAAACAACGTCAAAAGGGAGTCCAGGTTGCCTCCAGAATGACTCGCCTCTTTAGGGGAGCCCAGGCTGATTAAGGGAGCAAAGTTGACTCCCTGGCCGACCTAAAGTAGTCACCTGGGGGAGTCACATAGCTTTCTGGCTCACCTATAAGGGAGTCAAATAAGGATCTGGGCAGTAATTCTGGAGGCAACCTGGACTCCCTGTTGACGCTGTTTCTTTTCTCTGTGTAGAGGCTGCATCGTACAAAGACATCATTGTACGGCACCCGTGGACGTACTCTCGTTCCCAAATCCTTCCGAAGGAAGGCTCTGGGGACAGCCAAATGACCTTGAACTTTGGATTTTGCTGGGTCTGGGCAACCCCTGCAGGTAGGCTGGAACCAGCGAACAGGAACAGGAAATGGAACCAGAATGTATGATGGTTGTATTAGGTAGATTTACCATCAGCCTTTCTGGTTCCATTTCCTGTTCCGGTTCGCTGGTTCCAAGCTACCAGCAGGGGTTGCCCAGACCCAGCAAAATCCCACCATTTGGCAGTTACCAGAGCCTTCCTTTGGAAGGATTTGGGAACGAGAGTACCGTGGCCGCTGCAGTCTCCCCTCTTGTGGACGGTGGGGGGGGGGGGGGGGGCACTCCCTTTATTCTTATCTAGCTTTATCTACTTAGGGAGGAAATCAACAAAAAAGAATTGTATATTATAATTCTATTCATACCCTTTCACAGGATATTTAGCAAAGCAAACCCTAAGGATTGGGGACAATGAGAAATATATTTTCTGACGGGTGACCATAGAAAAAACACCCTAATCCTGGGAAGATCAATGAACATTATAGCAAAAGAATCTCCCATATAAACTGTCGAGAAATTGCTTACAATGCGCCCCTTTATACCAATGGCCCTCACGGGTCCGTGCCCAGGGCCCCCCAAAAAAGAGACCATTTCCCTTGAAATCATGTTTACACATGGAGTACAAACTCACAGAGAAAAGGGAGTCCAGGATGCCTTCAGAATGACTCCACTCTTTGGGGGAGCTCAGGTTCTTATGTGACTCCCTTAGATGAGCCAAGAAACTATGTGACTCTCCCAGCTGACTCCCTTAGGTCGCCCAGGGAGTCACCTTATGAAGCCTGAGCTCCCCTAAGGAGGTGAGTCATTCTGGAGGCAATCTGGACTCGTTTTTGACACTGTTTCTTTTCTCTGTGAATCTGGGGGAGTGCCCCCCCCCCACCCCGGGGGTTCCTGCTGAACACTAACCACTCAGTCTATAACTGTAGTGTATATCTAGGGCCAAATTTCTTTTTATAAAAGGTTGGTTTCCGGTAACATGGTTTGGAAAGCTACGCCCGGCCGGCCGGCCGATTTTTTATTTATTTATTTAAATCTTTATTTTTAATTTTTTGGCTTTCCACATTTTTAGGCCTGATTTAAGGGTTTTTGTTCTAAAATCCTTCATAATTGTCCGATTTACGAACCGTAAAAACTAGGAAATAGCTAAATTGAAATAAGAGAAAAATAGAGGGACCTGGCACTCCTTAGCTTGACCCGGTCTGGGGTCCGGAACCAAACTTTTTTTTTAAATCTGGCCTAGTGTTTTGTATGAGGCTCTCAATGTCTCAGTGTCTTGGAGTTTCCGTTCAGGTGAAAGAGAGGAAAGCTCCGGTCTGGTGAAACGTCTTATAGACATCTTATTTATACAAAGTGTTATTGTACTATTTTTAGACCACAACACAACTAAATCAGCAATTAGGTAATGTTGGCCATATTTTCTTGGTTTATTTAAATAAATCCTACCCATAAATATACAAAAAGAAATGTCTGACAATTCGGGCAGCCCAGCTAACAAACGACGTTTTCCAAACGTTTTAAAATCATTCCCTTAGCCTATTCGAACTGGAAGGGGGGTTATCTTGCATCTCCCAATGTACAGACCATTATACAGACATTGACATAACATGCATTATGAATAGCGGCACTTGACGAGTTATCTAACTATATCGATTATACAGTCTGACCGTAATACCACCGACCTACTAGCATGTCCGGGTAGCATGTGCACTGAAAACCCTATCAGGGTTGTCAACTTTTGGGAATGAGCAAGGGTGAGACTTTGCCAAACTGATAAAGTGGGAGTGAACATAACGGGGCGCGAGGCAGCGCGGTTCGAAAGCGCAGCGCCGCGACCAAGGTAGGGGGGTCTAAGCCTAAGGGCATGCCCCCCCAGAAAATTTTGAAAATTTAGATGTCAAATGGTACAATTTGATGTTTTCTGAGAGCATCTTTGTAACTTAAGTTCTAGTTGGAGTATCTAAAAAATTCTTTCAGTTCTGGAAAGCCCAGAATCTCAGGAATGTGTGAGATTGCTTTACTAGGCATGGCAGGGTTCACGAGAGGGCCGGCCGGACGCACGGACATTTCTGCCCGAGGTTTTCTAAATAGTCTCAACTTTGCCACCCTGCTAAAAGAGAGCCAATAGATCTATTTATAAAATTCCAACTGCTAATGCCTTCTAAAACACCTGTAGATTTGGTATCGGGTGAGATAATTAATGGATGCTGGTTCGGGGACACTAGGGTAAAGAAACAAAGCTAATGATAGTGGATATTCCTCGGGCAGATTCAGGCAAAACTGATTCTGACAGCAACACAAATGATCAATCAGCCTATGAAAAACATGTCCGATTCTGATAAAAACGTATTTTTTACAATACTACTACCCTATAGTGTCCATTTATAAACTTAAATTTTTTTTTCGAAAATATATTTTTTAAAACCCTGCCATGCCTAGCCTTACTCCTGCGTGAGAGCGTGAGAAAGGGTCCAAATGCGTGAGTCTCACGCCCAATGCGTGAGGGTTGACAGCCCTGCCCTATGTTAAAATAAGTACTCATTAGTGAGGACTTTTGGGTGATCATTTTGATTGGGGCTCGGGGGAGTACCCTGGTGATCTTTAAAGTGATCACAAGTGAGGACCTAGGTCATCAATATGATCACCCTTTTGACCCAATTGTAGAGCATGCTAGGTTGTCAGTGGGAAGACCCTGGGTAATCAATTTGATGACTGCCTTTAATTTTCAATTTTTTCTCGTTATAAAATTTTATCTACCAATATCATTATAATTAACCCCCTCCCAATCATCAACTTCAATCATTGGGCCTTATTAAAGAGTATGTTTCAGTCCTCATAAAAAGCAATGTAAAACAGATATGTACATTTATGTATAACTGATGGCTGTCAATCACATAAACGGTGTCTTTGTGTATATATATTTATAGTTTAGAAGGTTCTGACCTAATTTTCAAACAAATCACTTGGTTTTAAACTGTGATAATTGTCTTCATATATCCTCCAACATGTAAACATGTATGACTAATATTACTATAGTGTTTAATCAATAGATCACATGGAGCAGGGGCTATATCTTACATTGTTGTACAGAAGGTCCCTCTAGTGGCAAAATTATGTCCTCAAAATGATCACCTTTCCTTATTAATCTGATCACCTAAAGGCATGATCACCCTACGTCCTCTGTAGTGAGTACCTTCATATGAGCCTGGGTTTTCAGTGTGTTATTATATTACAATATCATTATATTACACTGTTAGAAGTCATTAATGTAGCTGAGCAGTAGATTCTATGGTTTTACAGTATATACTACGGTATTAATAGTATATGGAATATACTGTTGGTTTACAGTTTAAAATAACATATTGCTGGTTTCACTATTTTGATACAGCGTACTAGAACGAATTTGTATAAATATTTCCCCCCCGATCATTCTTTCTCACATTGATTATTAGAACACCTATGTGAATCTAAGTATATATAGCCTACCTTCCCTGCGGCACAAAACCGTCAAACGAATCAAACCTGGGACTAGACATGATGACAGCTCTGATGAGTCTCCTTAGGTCTCACGTTATCCCAGTGTTAGGGTAAATCCTGGTAGAACATTGAGATCATGTCATTGTCAAGTCTATAAAGCCACATTGTAGACCATCATATTTTGCTGTATAGGCACATGTATCAACTGTCTCCTAGTTAATATCCCAGTGTCAGGGTAAATCCTGGTAGTATGTTGAGATCATTCTGAGTCTGTAAAGCCACCATGTAGACCATCACATGTTGCTGGAGGTACAGGTATTAACTTATTCCTAGTTAAAATATCCCAGCAAGGGTAACTCCTGGTGAAATGAGATCATTCTAAGTCTGTAAAGTCACTGTAAATGATGGACCCTCACATGTTGCTGAATAGGTACAGGTATTAACTGACTCCAGGTGATATATCAGTGAGTACAGGCCGGTCATGGTATCTTAATGCGCTGGACAGACCGGTCAGGGAGGTATCTGGACAGACATGCACGCTGCCTGTAGGCTGCTCTGTTATCTCCGTGACCGGGTCGCGTTGTGAAACATCCCCACTTGGACTCAGTCTAGTCTGTTCTAGGTCCCTGTATATTATATAGGCCTGTGATAGGTGATAAACCCGGGTTGTAGTAAACCCACTGTTACTGAGGCAAGTATGAGTGGGCTGTTGTATGTGGACTTGTGTGTAGATGTGCACCCCTGTCTGACCTATCTGTGTGAGTGCTGACCGGTATACTCCTGTATAGAGATGGCCCTTCCTCCTTTGGACCCCTTTATCCACGTGTTCCGTATACAGGTGTCCAGTGGTGAAGGTGAGTCAGTGACGCCCTGAGGTACCACCAGGGGGCGCTGCAGGCACTACAGGTGTTCTAGGAAGGTGTCAGGATCCAATCACGGTTCACACAGGTGTTAGGGTACTGGAGGCCCACTCACCCCCACATACACACCTCACCCCCAGCGTCTCTGCTGCGTCTGTACTGGACGCAGGTGTCAGGGTACTGGAGGCCCACTCACCCCCACACCTCTATACACACCTCACCCCCAGCGTCTCTGCTGCGTCTCGTCTGTACTGGACGCAGGCTGGACGCAGGCTGGACGCTGGCCAACACGTCACTCTCCTACACAGCCTTGGTGCTCTCTGTACCTATACAGCCGTACAGTGGTCCTGCTTGGAGAGTGTGGAGCGGGGGTGGTTTCCGGTCTGATTGCTGGCCACAAAAGGTGCCTATCTATGGCTATATACACACCGGGGGGGGCACTCCCTCAGCAATACTGACTATGTGTGAACATGATTCCAAGGGAAAGGGGCTGTTTTTGGGCCCTAGGTACGGACCCGCGAGGGTCCTTGATAAGGGGTGCTTTTTAAGCAAATTTGGGGAGAAAGGGGTACATTTTCAGACCTTCATGTCTTTTTATAAGGTATTTTTCCCTTTTCTTTTTCTACAATATTTCTTGGTCACCCTATTTTCTCAGGGTCACCCTGTGATTAGGGTATATTTTTCAGGGTCATTCGTGATTAGGGTCCGTTTTTCTGGTAAGTTTACCTTGAAAAGGGTATGCTTTTTTTAAAATTTGCCCCTTGATTAGGGTTACAAATTTAGGTTGATGTTCGCACATAGTGACTATAGAAAAGATAGGGAGACTCGGAGTGCCCCCCCCCCCGGGATATACACACGGGGTATTGAGGTGAAAGTTCAAGGCCACAGAAAGGTGCGTTTCAGGTAACATGGACTCTGGGGTAACCAGGCAGATATATGGCCCTAGACCCCTAAATTCGACATGGCGACATGGGCATTTCTTAAATTCGACATGCGACATGAGGCCTAGTGACATGCGACATGAGGCTTAAAAAGATAGTGACATGGGACATGGACTGTTCTTAAAATCGACATGGGACATGAGCATTTTTAAGCGACATAGACATGTGACATGGCCATTTCTTAAAATCGACATGCGACATGGGGACCCCCCCATCAAGGGCCCCAGATATCGGCGGAAATCCAAAGGTACTGGAAGGGGGGGGGGGCGGTGGGGTGGGGGGTCCAGAAATTCTACTTGTGAATCCTGGGTCCAACTTTAGATATGCCCTATCTATAAGAATACTCAAATGAGTGTAGGGGGCAATTTCCAATGAAAACTATAAAAATGGACAGAGTTGGGCATATTTGTTCAAATCAAAGCTTCCAATGGTCAATTTTACAAGGGAAATGAAATAGTTTAGAGAAAACATGCATAATCATAAGTTTTGAGTTTGAGTTTGAGTTTGAGTTTGTTTATTTACATAACTTCACATAGGGTACATGGTATTCAGAAATGAATGCTAGGTGTATGTCCATGATTTCTTAAGCTTTGATATCTCTACATCAAACCACAGGTTAGACTACCATATGGTGATATACTTATATAGTTTATGCAGATTTTAGATTCTAGCCGATAGAGAGAGCGCTTGTGCAACTCACATACTGTTATAAGTTGTATTCATATTCGACTATTAACCACCGAGGCGGAGTGCTTGTGCACGCCCGGTTATTAAGTCCGGGTATTTATTAGATCTCGCTTGACTGTATTATTTACCGGGAGAGGACCATTGTCAAATACTCAACGACAGGTGTGCTTGTGCACTTTTATAAAACCTGAGCATTGGTTGCGCTTGTGCACTGAGACTTGGCCTTTAGCAGGAGTCTGATAGGGACCAGGTTGAACCGAGGGCAATGTGCCTGTTCAGTTTACAACTGTGGTATGCCTCCAGACTTTTGCTAGGGGACCGGGTTTTATACAGGATTTAAGACAAAGTTAGTTTTTGGGACTTTACTTTTAAAAGTCGAGGTACTGGCTAGGCGTTGGACCGGCGGGTCCAATACGTCCCAGAGCAGCTTACCCCGATACATCGGGGATTTTCTGTATGAGGTCAGACGGGGTCTGGCCATTTTCAACTTGATTTTGCTGTCTCCTCTGGTGCGGTCGTACTCTTGTATTACCGTATACCTTGGATTCTGTGACAGTTTGTGGATGAAACACAACAGTTGTGTGTCTCTCCTTTTCGACAGTATGTCCATCTTGCATTCTTTGTGCAAGTCTTCCTCTGAAATGTCTAGAGGGTTTCTGATTCTAAGACACTCACGGAGTCCCCTATTTTGTAGGGTTTGCAAGTGTTTCTGGTCTTTTTGTGTGCCAGAGTCAAGAATGATGCTACAATACTCCAGGCTGGGTAGCACACAGGTTTTGTAAATGGACAGGGCTGTCTCACGGTCCATTTCGTCTCTGAGTTTGTGCAGTTGGTTGATTTTGTAGCTGGCTCTTTTTCTCACATTTGCCATATGTGGCTTCATTGATAGCGTCTGATCGAGTGAGACACCCAGGTAGACGAAGGTTGTTTCCGCCGTGATTGGCTTGTCAGCTATACTCAGTGCTACCTTCCTGGTGGCATCTAGTTTGGGTTGAGTCCCGTATGTCACCATTTTTGTCTTCTTTTCGTTGATGGTCAGTCGGTTGGTACATGACCATTCAAAGACATTTCTCAGGTCTGGTTGAGCTCGTAGTTCAATTTCTTCAGGGGAGTGGCCACTAGTGATTAGGACCGCGTCGTCCGCATACAACAGCATGGACGAATTCTGGATGCAGTCAGGTAGGTCGTTTACATAGGCAGAGAAGAGTAGGGGCCCCAGGATTGAACCCTGTGGGACCCCGTACTCCACTCGCAAGGTGTCGGACACTGATCCATTCGCAAGAGTACAGTGTACTCTGTTGCCAAGATAGCTTCCTATCCAGCGTAGGGCACTTTGGCTTAGCCCTAGCTTTCCAAGCTTCTCGATGAGCCTGCCGTGGTGGACAGTATCAAACGCCTTCCTCATGTCTATATAAGTACATGAGGTAAGGCGATTGGCGTTCATATTCCCAAAGATACAGTGTGTCAGCTCATGGACTGCGTCTGTTGTTGACCGTCCTGGAGTGAATCCGTACTGGAAATCAGAGAGCTGCTTTGATGCCAGTAGGAACTGCATTATCTGGTTGTGGACTACCCTTTCCGCCACCTTCCCGATTGCTGGAAGGAGGGTGATGGGGCGCCAATTGCTGAGGTCGTCAAGACGACCCGTTTTTGGGATCGGGATAATGGTGCCCTTTGCCCATTTTTTAGGGAAGGTGCCATTGCTCAGCGAGTTGTCAATCATATCCTTGATTTGTGGGATAATCATTAGTAAAAAGTCCTTTAGGACTCTCGAGTTGGTAAAATCGAGCCCAGATGACTTGTAGGGGTCAATTCTGTTGACATAACTCACTAGATCTTCTATGGAGACCTCTGTCAGGTCCATTTGGTCTTGTGTGTCATATTCCAGATTAATCGCGTCGTCTAGCCTTGTGTCACCTGGGAGGTGTGCGAAGGCTGCTGCTAGGTTTTCCCCAACACTTCCATAGAAATTGTTGATGAAGGTGCTGGTCTCTTCAAATGGGACAGCGTTGCCTTGGGGGTCTTTGAGGCTAATAGACCTGTTGTTCTTTTTGCCCTTGCCAAGTAGCTTATTGATTTCTTCCCATAATCTGCGAGGGTCATGTTTGTACGCATCTAGGTTTGTTTTGACTATTTGTCTGCGTTGGGCCTTAATGGCCATTTTGACTCTTGTTCTGAGTCTGTTTGCGAGGCGTAAGGATTCTCTGTCCCTCCGTCTGTGCGCCAATCGGTAGGCCGTTTGTCTTTCTCTAATGAGTAAAAGTACTTCTGGTGAGTACCAGTTGGGTGTGTCTGTTCTAACTCGGAACGTTTTCACAGGACATTGCTCGTCCAGGAACTGGGCCAGAGTAAGTTCCAGGAAATCCCATTGTTCTTCTGGGTCGTCTGTGTCTAGATATTGCTCCCAGTTGAGGTGATCTACCCATCTTCTCAGGTCAGCAATGTTGTAGTTCTTGTATGTGCGACATGTTTTAGTCTCATACGTCTTGGCGATACGCTGGTGCTTGACTATGGCGTAGCATGGTATGTGATCGCTAATGTGATAATTAATTGTGCCACTATCTGCAATGTTGGTACTGTTGCTGTAGATGTGGTCTATATATGTAGCACCTTTTTTGTGTAGTCTAGAAATGCCAGTGTCAATGACCTTGAGGTTGTGATCTTTCAAGACGCTGTATAATTTGGTGCTTTTGCGACTTTCACGGTGTCTAAGATCTATATTGCAGTCACCGACTATAAACACTTCGTGTTTGTTCAATTCTAGTTTGGCTATAACATTGTTGAAGGCTGTTGCGAAACCCTGTAAGTCTCCATTTGGAGGCCTATAAAAGGTTACCACAGTCCTTGTTTTGTTATTTGGCCTTGATGTAGTGATAGTGAGGATTTCAAGGTCGTTTGTAACAAAAGACAGGTCCTCATCTATAACTGTATATGGTGAGTACTCTCGCTTAACGTAACAGAGTACTCCCCCCGCGTGAGTTGCTCGGTCCAAGCGGAAATGATCGTGGCCCTGCCAGGCAATATCCTGGTCAAAGTCGGCCTCTTTAAGCCAAGTTTCGCTTATGCAGAGGTAATCTGCATAGGCGAGACTGCCTTCTAGCTCAATAAGTTTCTTATTCAAGCTTCTGACGTTTAACCCGAGAATTTTAACGCCTTTTTGCTTTTCAACGTAATCTGAGTCACGGAGAACCATATTGGTTCTCTAGTGAGGATGTAACAAATCAGCAGATCATTATAGATATCATTTACTAAATGTGAATTTAGTTCACAAAGAATTGACATTTCCGTACCCATTGTTAAATAATTCCAAGTGCCATCATCATGTTTTCCATCTCTTGGAGTAGCCTAACTTTGTACCGTGAACCCTGTCAGCAGACAATTTGGGGTCACGGGGTCACACGGACGCTGACCTCATGACAGGCGGAGACACGTTTCTATATCAAGTATTCGGTACATCAATCATCTATAGGGGGGGGGGTACCGGGGGGGGGGGGGGGGGTCCCTATGTCACATGTGTATAGATGGGGGGGGGTCCCTATGTCACATGTCTAAAGAAATGAACATGTCACATATCTATGTCAGTTAATAGTACTAATGTCGATTTTGAAATATCCATGTCCCCTGTCACAAACTTTTAAATCCTTCTGTCACATGTCACTAGGCCTCATGTCACACATCGATTATGGCTTTAAGAAAAGGCCATGTTGCCTCCTCCAATTAATTTAGGGGTCCACCCCCATCATCATGGTACACCATCTCTCCTGTATCCTGTCTATCATCTATCATGGTACACCATCTCTCCTATATCCAGTCTATCATCTATCATGGTACACCTTCTCTCCTACATCCTGTCTATCATCTATCATGGCACACCATCTCTCCTGTATCCAGTCTATCATCTATCATGGTACACTATCTCTCCTGTATCCTGTCTATCATCTATCATGGTACACCATCTCTCCTACATCCTGTCTATCATCTATCATGGTACACCATCTCTCCTGTATCCTGTCCTGTCTATCATCTATCATGGCACATCACCTCTCCTGTATCCTGTCTATCATCTATCATGGTACACCATCTCTCCTGTATCCTGTCCTGTCTATCATTGTACACCATCTCTCCTGTATCCTGTCTATCATCTATCATGGTACACCATCTCTCCTGTATCCTGTCTATCATCTATCATGGTACACCATCTCTCCTGTATCCTGTCTATCATCTATCATGGCACACCATCTCTCCTATATCCTGTCTATCATCTATCATGGTACACCATCTCTCCTGTATCCTGTCTATCATCTATCATGTTACACCATCTCTCCTGTATCCTGTCTATCATCTATCATGGTACACCATCTCTCCTGTATCCTGTCCTGTCTATCATCTATCATGGTACACCATCTCTCCTGTATCCTGTCTATCATCTATCATGGTACACCATCTCTCCTGTATCCTGTCCTGTCTATCATCTATCATGGTACACCATCTCTCCTGAATCCTGTCTATCATCTATCATGTTACACCATCTCTCCTGTATCCTGTCCATCATCTATCATGGTACACCATCTCTCCTGTATCCTGTCTATCATCTATCATGGCACACCATCTCTCCTACATCCTGTCTATCATCTATCATGGTACACCATCTCTCCTGTATCCTGTCTATCATCTATCATGGTTCACCATCTCTCCTGTATCCTGTCCTGTCTATCATCTATCATGGTACACCATCTCTCCTGTATCCTGTCTATCATCTATCATGGTACACCATCTCTCCTACATCCTGTCTATCATCTATCATGGTACACCATCTCTCCTGTATCCTGTCTATCATCTATCATGGTTCACCATCTCTCCTGTATCCTGTCCTGTCTATCATCTATCATGGTACACCATCTCTCCTACATCCTGTCTATCATCTATCATGGTACACCATCTCTCCTGTATCCTGTCTATCATCTATCATGGTACACCATCTCTCCTGTATCCTGTCTATCATCTATCATGGTACACCATCTCTCCTACATACTGTCTATTATCTATCATGGTACACCATCTCTCCGGTATCCTGTCCTGTCTATCATCTATCATGGTTCACCATCTCTCCTGTATCCTGTCCTGTCTATCATCTATCATGGTACACCATCTCTCCTGTTTCCTGTCTATCATCTATCATGGTTCACCATCTCTCCTGTATCCTGTCTATCATCTATCATGGTACACCATCTCTCCTGTATCCAGTCTATCATCTATCATGCTACACCATCTCTCCTGTATCCTGTCCTGTCTATCATCTATCATGGTACACCATCTCTCCTGTATCCTGTCTATCATCTATCATGGTTCACCATCTCTCCTGTATCCTGTCCTGTCTATCATCTATCATGGTGCACCATCTCTCCTGTATCCTGTCCTGTCTATCATCTATCATGGTACACCGTCTCTCCTGTATCCTGTCTATCATCTATCATGGTACACCATCTCTCCTGTATCCTGTCTATCATCTATCATGGCACACCATCTCTCCTGTATCCTGTCTATCATCTATCATGGCACACCATCTCTCCTGTATCCTGTCTATCATCTATCATGGTACACCATCTCTCCTGTATCCAGTCTATCATCTATCATGGTACACCATCTCTCCTGTATCCTGTCTATCATCTATCATGGCACACCATCTCTCCTGTATCCTGTCTATCATCTATCATGGTACACCATCTCTCCTGTGTCCTGTCTATCACCTATCATGGTATACCGTCTCTCCTACATCCTGTCTATCATCTATCATGGTCCACCATCTCTCCTGTATCCTGTCCTGTCTATCATCTATCATGGTACACCATCTCTCCTGTATCCTGTCTATCATCTATCATGGTCCACCATCTCTCCTGTATCCTGTCTCTCATCTATCATGGTACACCATCTCTCCTACATCCTGTCTATCATCTATCATGGTACACCATCTCTCCTATATCCTGTCTATCATCTATCATGGTACACCATCTCTCCTGTATCCTGTCCTGTCTATTATGGTACACCATCTCTCCTGTATCCTGTCTATCATCTATCATGGTACACCATCTCTCCTGTATCCTGTCTATCATCTATCATGGTACACCATCTCTCCTGTATCCTGTCTATCATCTATCATGGTACACCATCTCTCCTACATCCTGTCTATCATCTATCATGCTACACCATCTCTCCTATATCCTGTCTATCATCTATCATGGTACACCATCTCTCCTGTATCCTGTCCTGTCTATCATCTATCATGGTACACCATCTCTCCTGTATCCTGTCTATCATCTATCATGGTGCACCATCTCTCCTATATCCTGTCTATCATCTATCATGGTACACCATCTCTTCTGTATCCTGTCCTGTCTATCATCTATCATGACACACCATCTCTCCTGTATCCTGTCCTGTCTATCATCTATCATGGTACACCATCTCTCCTGTATCCTGTCCTGTCTATCATCTATCATTGCACACCATCTCTCCTGTATCCTGTCTATCATCTATCATGGCACACCATCTCTCCTACATCCTGTCTATCATCTATCATGGTACACCATCTCTCCTGTATCCTGTCTATCATCTATCATGGTACACCATCTCTCCTATATCCTGTCTATCATCTATCATGGTCCACCATCTCTCCTACATCCTGTCTATCATCTATCATGGTCCACCATCTCTCCTACATCCTGTCTATCATCTATCATGGTACGCCATCTCTCCTGTATCCAGTCCTGTCTATCATCTATCATGGTAGACCATCTCTCCTGTATCCTGCATATCATCTATCATGGTACACCATCTCTCCTATATCCTGTCCATCATCTATCATGGTACACCATCTCTCCTGTATCCTGCATATCATCTATCATGGTCCACCATCTCTCCTACATCCTGTCTATCATCTATCATGGCACACCATCTCTCCTGTATCCTGTCCTGTCTATCATCTATCATGGTACACCATCTCTCCTGTATCCTGTCCTGTCTATCATCTATCATGGTACACCATCTCTCCTGTATCCTGTCTATCATCTATCATGGCACACCATCTCTCCTACATCCTGTCTATCATCTATCATAGTACACCATCTCTCCTACATCCTGTCTATCATCTATCATGGTACACCATCTCTGCTGTATCCTGTCTATCATCTATCATGGTACACCATCTCTCCTGTATCCTGTCTATCATCTATCATGGTACACCATCTCTCCTGTATCCTGTCTCTCATCTATCATGGTACACCATCTCTCCTGTATCCTGTCTCTCATCTATCATGGTACACCATCTCTGCTGTATCCTGTCTCTCATCTATCATGGTACACCATCTCTGCTGTATCCTGTCTATCATCTATCATGGTACACCATCTCTCCTGTATCCTGTCTATCATATATCATGGTACACCATCTCTCCTACATCCTGTCTATCATCTATCATGGTACACCATCTCTCCTGTATCCTGTCTATCATCTATCATGGTACACCATCTCTCCTGTATCCTGTCTATCATCTATCATGGTACACCATCTCTCCTGTATCCTGTCTATCATCTATCATGGCACACTATCTCTCCTGTATCCTGTCTATCATCTATCATGGCACACTATCTCTCCTGTATCCTGTCTATCATCTATCATGGCACACTATCTCTCCTATATCCTGTCTATCATCTATCATGGTAACCATCTCTCCCGTATCCAGTTCTGTCTGTCATGGTGCACCACCTCTCCTGGCTAGGGAAAATGGACTGGATTCCAAAGGGGGGGGGGGGTAACTGTTTTATTTCAAGTTGTCGATTTTAAGAAATGGTAATATCTCTTGCCGATTTTAAGAAGTAGACCCTTCTCGCCAACCCCCATCCGGGGTCTGGAAGATGGTGGGGGGCACCATTTAAAGAAATGCTCATGTGCCATACTTTTTCTTATATTCCTAATGTCGCATGTCACTAAGCAAAAGCTAAGCTAAGAAGCACAGTGAGTTATATGGTGATGGTCCAGGAGCTATAGGCCATTTTCTGTATGAAGGGTACCAAAAGGTTTGAAGGGCTTTTCTAACCCAAAAAAACGTGCCGAATCCAAAAATCAGCGTCTTAGTCGTCAGAAAGTGCGCGAAATTAACGAAAATTGACGATTTCTAAAAAATGTTTAAATTTACCCAAAAATTCTTTAAAAATGGTTAAAAGTATAACTCACTTAGATTCACCCAAAAACCACTGAAACAACTCTGTATATGACCCCGGACATGAGAAAGGCATATAAAATGTTTCATTTGACCTTGACCTACTTATCAAGGGCAAAGGTCACGAAAATTGTTTTCACCATATCTCCGCTTCTAGATGGAATATTATTGTGATTTAAAGTCCTAAATGGGTGCTTTGTGCTGGGTCTTTGTGGGTTATGTAAAGGATAACCCACAAAGATGTGCGTCTCTGTAAAAAATAACCTCGCTAGACTGGCTAGTGCACTCATGGCCACTCTATCATTGTTATTTTTACATATGAAAATACAATTCACAAATGACCTCACTTTTTTTGGACTATTTTCAAACGATCTCCCCATGCCCCTGATACCTTAGAACCTTTAGCAAACGATCTCCCCATGCTCCTGATACCTTGAACCTTTAACAAGCGATCTCCCCCATACCCCTGATACCTTGGAAATTTAACATCTTCCTGGTACATTGAGAATGTTACCAACAACCTATTTATTACAGTTGTCCAGCTACTACCTTCAATATATCAGTCCAATATAGTTATCATTTCCTTCCTTGAAAATGTCTTCTACAAATCTGACAGTCCTCCTCTCCTCTGATACAACTTGAAAATCTCAGCATGTCGCTCCCAGCACTCTCCTCTCCTCTGATATTACTTGAGAACTTCAGCATGTCGCTCCCAGCACTCTCCTCTCCTCTGATATTACTTGAGAACTTCAGCATGTCGCTCCCAGCACTCTCCTCTCCTCTGATATTACTTGGGAAGTTCACCATGTCGCTCCCAGTCCTCCAGCATACCATGCTGCCCTCCTGCTACCTACTATATAGCAGCAGGAGGCAGCCCCCAGTGCAGTCACGTTGTCCTGTTATTCACATTTCTACATGAAATAACTCAACCAAACCTCCATGTCACTTTCCTTCCTCCAACATTACTCCAGAGTTCTGTAGACTTTACAGTCTACCAGATCAATTCAGTGGTCGCCAGTGTAGAATTAGGTATTCTAGATAGGGTAGGAATACAGTAACACGGACACATGTTGCTTAGTTGACTGCTTGGTGAATACTGACTTTATTTCCTCTCTCAGGGTCTCACCCCCTCCAGTACAGAATCAGTTACAACATGTTCTCTCACAATGCTCACACAAGCCATTGTTATACATACACCCTAAACTACACCAATCTCTAATACAAACAACCACCAAGTCCTCCCTAGGCTTACACACAAGACCAGCTGAGACTTGCATGTAATGAAGGCTACCTTAATTGGAGTCACCTAGGAGGCCTACAATCTATATTACCAACATGATAATTATATTATATTTTACTTTATGACTTCTTATACTAAGTTACCAATATCACTTTACACTCTAGAATGAGTACTTCATTCTACGAGCAGTCAGGTTCCTCATCTGTATCATCATCATGTAAACAACTTTTCAAGCGTTAAACTATCCAGATACTCATGTGAATATGAACCAATAAACAGTGAACAGTGGGAGTTAAGACCTACTCAGATTTCTTCAGCTTTGAGGGTTACCATGGGAGACATAGACTGTCCCTAGAATCTATTTCCTTGGATTATGCCTTGCCTCGCAACACCTTTCTTACCCTCTTTTACTGAGGCAGCAACCTTTGATGCTGGGTCATGCTGAGAAGAAGACCCTTGACCAATCCTGGGCATAGGTTTCAACTTAGATGTCTCAACCATTTGCAGTTAATTTGATTTGTTATTTTGATGGTAGGAATTGTTTGGGGGATTCTATAGCAGCATTTGACCACTTGTGTGTATATATTGCTTACTGTTTTCCTTGGGTTTGAAACAATAGAGGAAATATGAGGATTACAATTGGTCTACACTGAGCCCCTTAGATATTGATTTGTACGGTTACGTTTGTGAAATAAGAGTGAACACTAGGTTGGCTAAGACCGTCCCTATACTGCTATAGATGTAGAGCCTCTGACTTGTGAGTCAGCATCCAATGCTAGTTGAATAGCAAGGGCAGAAGTACCCTTGTTTATAAAGGATAACAAATAAATGATTTGTGAAGATCGGGTACTTCTTTTGTGATGTAATCAGTTGACTGCTGAAGAGAGTATGTGTCAGCCCAGTTTTTCACCCCATTGGTGTACAAAGTATTTCATCCATTGTGAAACATATTATTCCTGTGACCATTTAGATCCCATGAGGCTGAACCATTATGGACCAAGAGTACGAGGATGTATATTTACTTGTAAATCACTTGGGCTATCTAATAATTTTGTTGACTATTTACAATGTTATAACTGATGTAAATGAAGCCTGAATATATTATTCTGTGGTTAACACTAAGTATACTTGTATTTGGTATCATTCCTTTATGATTAGGTATCAACCAGGTTAAATTGTTATTGACCGGTAAAGTGTCTTTTTAACTAACCTAAATAGATAGCTCTCATTGAGCCTGATACAGTATGTAGTTCCCATAGTTCTCTATTATGCTCAGAACTTGTATTCTATTTTGTGTTTATAAATGTGTAGTAGTAGCCTGGGGGTGTAGTGAAAAGAACTGGAGTCATCAAGCTCTGTACAGCTTATGATGGTTTCTTGGTAACTAAATAATATTGTAATCAGGTAGGGGTTATATCCCAAACTTGTCGGCAGGAACCTGGACTATGTCTAGACTGTGTATAATAATATAGGTAATATGTATCTAGATATGTGTGTTACAAGTATGGATGAATATGATATTATATGTGAATATAATTATATGTATATGTGGGTTCAGAGTAGAACTGGCATGGGTCCTGCATCTTAACTGAGCCCCCATGCCAATGAATACCTCATGTTCTTGAGAAGTCGGGAGCCGGTTTCTACACACATAGCTTAAGTTATGAAATACCAAATATATGCATGAGTGTATACAATACAAAAAATACTTGGATTAAAACTTGGATGTTAAACCAATCAAGGTCATGTCATTGTGGTAGAACCCTTTAAATCTCTGTTTGGCGAAATAGTGAATAAAATCTAAGTTGGGTATATTATAAGTTTTTATTATTACTATTTGACATGGTCTTTTATCACCTTTATCATAATGCCAATAAAAATAAAATAAAAACTGTTACTTAGTATTTCTAGGGAAATTCCAAAATTGATGAAATACATTAATTGTGTAATTTGGACAGAACCCCAGATTATCCTATATTATACTTTGGATATCTGGTGTAATGTGCATCTAAAGATTTAATCAAATAGGTTGTGGTTAGGCTAAGAAGTAACTTTATTTAACTTGGTCTAATCCTGTATCACTATAACCTTGTGGCCCTTCCAGAATTAATAGAACACATTGTAACTAGGCTAGAAAAGGGACTTTGGCACCTGGACTATCTGGATAGAACCCCAGATATATCCTATTTTATACTTTGAATAACTGGTGTAATGTGCATTTAAAGATTTAATCAAATAGGTTGTGGTTAGGCTAAGAAGTAACTTTGGCACCTAGACTACTCTTTTATTTAAATGTGGTCTAATCATATATCACTACAACCTCTGCATCCTCGCAGAATTAATAGAATACATTGTGGTTAGGCTAAACAAAGGACTTTGGCACCTGGACTATCGGGACAGAACCCCTGACACATTTCCTATATTATATCTTGACTATTTTTAATAACTGGTGTAATGTACACCTCAAGAGTTAAAGTGGCATAATCACCAAGCGTACCCCATTCACAATTCTAGTACTAATCTAGTCTTCTATGTGGTTAAGTGTGAGTGGTGAGACTGCCCCTTTAATCAAATAGGTTGTGATTAGGCTAGAAAAGGGACTTTGGCACCTGGACTATCTGGATAGCACTCACCACCCACATATGGTAATCACCAAGCGTATCCCATTCACAATTCTAGTACTATTCTAGTCTACTATGTGGTTAAGTGTGAGTGGTGAGACTGTCCCTTTAATCAAATAGGGTGTGATTAGGCTAGAAAAGGGACTTTGGCACCTGGACTATCTGGATAGCACCCACCACCCACTAATGGTATTATGGTTCCTCCAGCCCCCCTCCAGCCTCCTCCAGCTGATAGGGAGGTGTGGTGTCAGGTTACACCATCCACTGTCTGGAGGCCCTCAGCCCGATCGGTTCTAAACTGTCACAGTTTTTTTTCTCTAAGTTCTTATATACCTAAAAATCGACACAATGGCGCAATCCTTCTGCTAAAAATCGATGCAGCGACACTGCCAAAATTGTGGGCACCCATGTAGATTCACGTTCTTTTTGTGCGAAATATTTTCAAAACTCTGGGTTTCAATGAATATTGACTTTTGGTAATCATCTAATACATATTTGGATAGATCTAAGTCTTATCTATGCGGGTTTTGTAATTTTAAATGTCCCTCAGGCTTGATATAATTATTACAAGCTTGTTTGCAAACAGTATGAGGCCCAAAAAATAGCAGCCGCCATTGTTACATCCATATGCCACCCCAAGAAACCCCAATACGTCACAGTCAGTCTGTAAACGCCCTCCGTTGAAAGACGAAATTCAGTCTAATCTGGTGCAGGCCTGTGTAGGCATGGTCCTTGTGTCTGATTAATGGGTGTACTCCGTCATATAGCAGGCTCTCTTTACGTTAGTAATGTCTATAGTCCATCATCTATGGCTCTAGACCCCTAAGTTCGATAATGCGACATGGGCATTTCTTATCATCGACATGCGACATGAGGCCTAGTGACATGTGACATGAGGCCTAGTGACATGCGACATGGGGCTTAAAAAGAAAGTGACATTGGACAGGGACTGTTCTTAATATCGACATGGGACATGAGCATTCTTAAGCGACATAGCCATGTCATATGGTCATTTCTTAAAACCGACATGCGACATGGGGACCCCCCCCCCCCCATCAAGGACCCCTCATATATCATATTTTCTCTTTACGCTAGTAATAAACAAGGTTGGAGGTGAGCCGGTTTGACGACGTGGAGGGTCGTTGAGGTGGGAGCATTGATACGCACACAGACACTCTATTGTAATGGAAAGGGTCTTATCTTAATGTGACGCGGCCACAAGTATATCAGCTACAAGTATAACCCTCTAAGGGCCGCAGCATGCTCTAATCCTCCCTATACACACTGGAAAAGTAAACTTCTCTCCAGACTCGTCAAAGTGACTATCATAAAATAAACGAGTAAAAAGCATACCACAAATAGAATCTGGAGCTGGCAAATGTCGGGTTTTGGGCTGGCACATGCCAAGTGGGTCTTCTATCTCCAGCTAGAAGGCCCGCTTCCTTGTCACTTCGACGAGTTTTTGACTCGTTTATTTTATGATCGTCTGGAGACAAGTTTAGTTTTAGAGTGGCATGTATAACATGTATGTCATGATGCATGAATGCAGCCCTGGTGAGTAACACTTAGTGATGCATTCATGTACATAATGTCACCCCTACAGGGTTGCACACTCTCTAAGAGTCGGCATGATGCATGAGTCGGCATGATGCATGAATGCAGCCCTGGTGAGTAGACAGGCAGGGGCGCATGCATGCATCATGACGACACATAGTACATCAACCCAGATATATGGACGTCTTCTAGCCCTGTAAAGACGGCATGTCACTAAAAGATTTGTCGTCCTGATGCACCGATGCAGGCCCGGGGAGTAACTCGCCAGTGTTGCATTGATGTGTCATACCACCATATATAAGGCGGGGATCCACTGCCGCGAATTTGCTGCGATTTTGCTACGAAAATACTCGTGCGTGTAAATGTGGAGAAAACCTTCCAGCAGTGGATCAGCTGCTGCGAGTCCCTGCGACAATGTTCGTAGCGAGGGGCGTGGGGCTGCGAGTAAATTTGCAGAAATCTAAAAGTTTTGATTTTTACGAGTGTACTCGCAAGGGCTTGTCGTACGACTACATTCGCAGCAGACTCGCGGCAGTGGATCACCGCCTGGGCCAAAAAAAAAAAAGGTTTGTTTCAGGTAACATGGGCAGAAAATGTAGGGTCGGTAGGTCGGATTTTTTTTTTTTTACTAAAACCCAAAAAAAGGTTAAAATGTCAGAAATTTCTTCAAAATTGCATAAAAAAATGTAGGGTCGGCCCTGTTTTGATAGGGTCGGTCGGGTGACCTGAAACAAACCTTCTTTTTTTTTGGCCCTATAGTGTGCAGTCCTTACAGGGTTAAGGCACTGCGCGGCCCTCACCTCACCTGACACTATCAGTGTGTAGGACCTGAAGGGGGGCAGCGTGTGAAGGCACAGGTGGCAGCACTGCAGCTACCGTAAAACGTGTGTATAAGGCCACTCAACAAAAAAAATTGTTTCTCATCACCAAGCAGTGAAAAATATGACGAGGGCGTTTTTAATTTAATTTTTTTTTTTACTCAGGGCATAAATACATAGGGAAATTTGGATTTTTCGCGATAAATTTTCACATTTTAGTAATTCAGAGTTTATTGATCAGCAAAAGTTATTGCAATGCAACTTATTCCTAGCTGGCTGGATTACTGACAGCATAAGCTTTAATTTTATACCAAATTTGCCTATATTTCTCAAATTTTAACATATTTTTCATCAAAAATGTAAAAAAAATAAATAAAAAGTTTTCTCCAAATCATGATTTTTATGATGCGCGCGGTGATGAGAAACAACTTTTTTTTTTGCGTGACCTAAGCCGTAGGGGCGGATTCAGGGGGGGGGGGCGACCCGGCGTGTGCCCCCCCCCCCCCCCCCGCCTATTTTTCTGTACATTTTAATGTGAAATTTCCAATACCCCCAGTACATTGCCTAGATCACGCCCCCCCCCCTTTTCAAAAATCCTGGATCCGCCCCTGAGCCGCACTCCCAAGTTTGGGAAATCCTGTAAGCCTCACAGGGGGTCTGAGAATTGCTGAGTTGGTACTGCACCATACGTATAAACCGCACCCTATATAGGCATGTTTGGTATCAAAAGAAAGCAGAGTCTGACTCGCGTACAAGCCGCGGCTTATACGTGAGGTTTTATGGTAAGCCTTAAAGGGGGTACCTCTTCTTAAACAAGCGGGGGGGGGGGGGAAAGAAATTCGGACCCCTTGAGAGAGGGAGGAGGGCCAAAAAAAGATGGACTACTCCTAAGGGGGGCATTGGAGGGAAGGGATTGAAAATATCTTGGCCAGCTAGCGCGAAAATTCCAGGGTGTTAAATTATAACCTCTTCCTATTTAAAGTAACGATATAGACATGCTCCCAGTGATATCAGCTATATATATAGCTCTCTATACATGAACCTGTTATTATGAAGGTTACCATAACTTGTACCATAGAGACATACAGCCTTCAAGTCCATGCCTGTGCCCAAAATACCTATAGAAAAAAAACCTGCATGAGTCTATAGGCCGCTTTAAAAATTGTCAATTGAGAAACATGTGTTACCTACACACAGAAAAGTAAAGGTGTCAACTGTGTCTCCCACGTGGCTCTGGCAAAAATAGAGTGTCAAACAGCTATTGACTCTGCTATTGACACTGATAATAAAGAATCAACTCAAGTTGACACTGATAGTAGAGGGTCAACTCAAGTTGACCCGTCATATAAGCAGAGTCACAAGCTGTTTGACTCTCTATTTTACCAGAGCCACGTGGGAGACACAGTTGACACCTTTACTTCTCTCTGTGTATTAGATATACATGTATACACCTTTGTGAGAATTAAACTGGATTAATCAATCCACCATTGTACCCAGATAAGAGGTAGGCGTGTCACCGTGAGTGAGACGCGGGGGTCAAGTTGCCTGGGAATCGACCAGTTGGTACACGACCTTACACAGTAACTGGAGGAAGTAACCGGTTGTTGTTTTCTGGTTCTGCCAACTTCCAAGATGCCATGTTGCCAGATGGGTCAAAAGCGACCTGGCGACCTGGGCTGTTTTGGAGGCGACTTTCGACCTAAGGCAATAATATAAGAGACCTGGCGACTTTTGGATAAAAATTACCATTGATTAAAGACTTTTCGACCTGGACCCCTTAATTTCGGCGACTTTCCGACCTCAAGGGTGGACCCCTCTGCACCCCCATGTTAGGGGGATGCCGAGGGTCCCCCCGCCCCCCTTAGGTCGGAAAGTCGCCGAAATAAAGGGCCACATATTAAGGCGATATTGTGATAACATAAATAAGGTACATATTGTATAAATGTGCCATGCCATATGTTTGCCATCATGCATGAATCATGAATGCAGCCCTGGCGAGTATATCACCATTACACCCCCAAATTGGATGGCATGATGGGGGGTGCAGAGGGGTCCCCCCCCCCCCTGAGGTCGGAAAGTCGCCGAAAATAAGGGGTCCAGGTCACAAAGTCGCTCTTTTGGACCCTTTATCCTATTGTCCTTTTTGCTCAAAAGTCGCTAGGTCGCTTTTATCATTGCCTTAGGTCGAAAGTCACATCCAAAACAGTCCAGGTCGCGAGGTCGCTTTTGACCCATCTGCAGCCACCCGATGCATGCTTGTATCAATGCATCAATGCATCATGGCTCATTGAAGCAGCATGCGGTCCTCAAGGGTTGATGGGGGACACTTACCTTCTGAACTAATAAGCACTTGTCTTGAAATGATGCCACAACAATGAGTCTTTCGCGTTAACCGAAAAGAGCGCCGGGTCAGCTGCACAGAGAGAAGTAAAGGTGTCAACTGTGTCTCCCACGTGGCTCTGGTAAAATAGAGAGTCAAACAGCTAGTGACTCTGCTTATATGACGGGTCAACTTGAGTTGACTCTCTATTATCAGTGTCAACTTGAGTTGATTCTTTACTATCAGTGTCAATAGCAGAGTCAATAGCTATTTGACACTCCATTTTTGCCAGAGCCACGTGGGAGACACAGTTGACACCTTTACTTTTCCGTGTGTGGTCAGCAGAGGGGCTAGATGGAGTACACATGCACAAGACATAATTTCTATATTTGTATGTTGTAGCCTATATCTATATCCCTAGATATATCATAGACAATCTGACATCATGACAATGACTGAGAATTGAACTGGAACAATTCTCATGATTTATTCTGATTGTTTCATATGATGATGTTATATCTGGTCACGTGACCCGGTCAGGTCGCAGTGGTGTGTATCGACATGTGCACTAACCAAGGCCAAAAAGGGTTTGTTTCAGGTCATCCGACCGACTCTATCAAAACAGGGCAAACCCTCGTTTATTATGCAATTTTTATATTTTTACCCTTTTTCGGTCAATTTTAGGGCATTAAAAAATGTTTTAAATTTTTTCTTTTGGAAATATTGAAATCCGACCTACCGACCCTATATTTTCCTCCCGTGTTACCTGAAACAAACTTTTTTTTGGCCTACGCCTTTAAGGGCCGCATTGTACATTAATCTATCATTTTTTTTCAGCTTACAACAACTGGTGAGACCACCCAAGATCTCGATGAATGTCCCATTATGTCCATTATGTGATATTCGGTTTCAGAACTCAATACTAGCACCGTACTGTGGTCGTTGTCGGCATGATGCATGAATGCAGCCCTGGTGAGTAACTCATAAGGGATGCTCATACATCATGACGACCAAGGGCATGATGCATCAGAGCTTGGAAATACAGCATACGTGTACTATATATAGATGTAATGCTCTATCACATGCATGCTTAATGTTTTATTTAAGGATGCTATAATTCCATCTCACCCCTATCTCATCTATCTCCTCTTTATCCAAATTTATTTCGCCCCCACTCCTCTTAAGGAGTGCAAATCAGTTTGGGCCCCATCCCAAATCCTACCCCCCCCCTCCGCCTGATATGGACAAGATATTATAAATTAAAATCAGGAATTTGAAAAGCAGGAGGTCCACAATCAGCAAAAAGCGAATACCGAAAACCGTCGCACTGCGACTCGCGGCTGATCAAACTATCAATAGACAAATCCAACTCTTTTTTTTCTTCAAAATGAATAGGGGGTACCAGTCCCCCATGACCCCCCCCCCCCCCCCCGTTATCCGCCCCTGAATTACTGGTGGGTGCCCATATTGTATGTACTTGCTCTCTCAATGTCATACTTGAGTTCCACCAATGACGACCTCCCTATGGCACTGACTGTACCATCGTGTAGTGATGTTTAATACAGTTGTTGATGTCACTGGTGGGGGTTTTAACCTGGGTAATCCAACTATCTTTAGAAAAAAATCCAATTTTTGTTTAAAAAAAAGGGGGGGGAGTCGAGCACCCCAGCCCCCCCCCCCCCCAGCCCCTGTATCCGCCCCTGAGTTACCAGTAAGTGTGAGTGTACTTACTGTTTCAGTGACTATGTAAGTAGGTGAGTGCCCCTGTGTTCTGTCTACTGCTGCCCTGCCCCATCCATGTGTGGTGTGTACTCTATGTGTGGTGCTGCTTCATACACTGGTGTCAGCGGCGGGAGTTATTGTAGTTGTAACAAAGGTCTGCAGCCCTGGGTGAGGTCCCACACTACTGTAACACACCACCACTCTGCTATACCGCCATGCTACATGTGTGTGGGAACAATGTAAACCCGTACACTAAGTCCACCCTGTAACCGCCACAGGGGGCTCTAATGTACCATTAGTAGGCATGGTGCATGAGTGCAGCCCTGGCGAGTAACTCGCCAGGGCTGCATTCATGCACCATGCCGACCCTATGGGAGTGTATCAACCTCGTTGGGTCGGCATGATGCATGGATGCAGCCCTGGTGAGTTACTTATCAGGGCTGCATCCATGCATCATGCCGACAAATGGCCATGTTCATTTAAGTGCCCTGCTGCCTATAAATGGTTAGAGTTGATATCTCGAGTTAAGAGATAACATTATCAGGTTTAAAATACACCCAGCCCCTGGCGGTCACCATGCGGACTATATTTCCTGGTTTATTTAATTGACAGTTTAATGCGACTGAAATGTTTCAATGGGGAGTTGGTTGTGGTGGATACCTCCTGGATTTTTAAATCTTCAAACAGCTGAAACCCTCTTTGGGCCATGTGCCTGTAAGAGTGGTTTCTTATTATGGGCCACATTACGAGCTTATCGAAACCCCATTAAGTTATGGGGCCCTTGATAGGGGGGTCCCCATGTCACATGTCGATTTTAAGAACTGTCCATATCCTATGTCACTATAATTTTCAGCTTCATGTCATATGTCACTAGGCCTTATGTCGCATGTCGGTTTTAAGAAATGCCCATGTCGCCATATTGAATTTAGGGATCTAGAGCCATAGTTATAGATGTCACCATAATTAATCCTTTAATGGTTCATTTGTGACCATGCCGGTGAGTAACTCACAGGCTTTGTTCCATCCATCCCGACGCCTGTAGAAGCATATTGACATACTGTAAAAGGTCAAAACCAATATTGTATCCTTCAAGATCCGTTATAACTGATATACAGCAAGATACTGTCCCTGTATATCTAGTAGGTGTTAAGACTACGTGAGATACATGTATGCTTAAGACTACATGAGCTATGCCTTTTAATTCTACACAAGATATCCTTTTTGTCGAGGCTGGTTTTTCAGTTGGTCCCAGTGCGTACACCCCCCCCCCCTGCAGCCCGTCACTAGGTGGCAGCTTACGGCGGCTCAGGGACGCCACCTGGTGGTATCTGCTGCAGTTATCTACAGCAAAACCTGCCAGTCTCTGGTCCCGACTAACAATACATGTACATTGTGTAGTAGAGTCCCGGGAGTAGAGTCTGGGCAAAATGATATAGGAAAGACTAGTTTGACAAATTTGACTTCATGAGTTGACCAATCAAATCATGTACACCAGTCTCTGTACACAGCCTTGCAGGAAGTCACAGTCTAATATAGCAGTTTGTCCAGTCCCTATTGTAGCCCGTGTGGCGGAAAATGGAACTGGAGCTGGAGGCTGAGCCTGTACATGTTGTAACACTGTCACTTGTGATGGGTAAGAATCTGAGAAAGTAAGAAATGTTCACTATATCTTTGAACTAAACCCATCCATACTAATATAGCAAGGGCAGACCCAGGCATTTAGTAAGAGGAGTCCACCTAGACCCGCCTCTGCATGATCTGTAACTAGCTAATGATTTATCAAAAAAAAAAAGGACATGGTGCAAATTACTAATGTCTGTTGTGGTTATTCTAACATAGACTCAGTAACTGGTAGGGTATCTACTACTACCTACACCCAGTTACTGGTGTGGTACCTACTACATTGTACTTACCTGTCGTTGAAGGTGAGCGTGGCCGGCAGACCCGGGGGGGGGGGCACTTGGTATATTTTGTATACACATGTGTGCGGCTGGCAAGGGTACTTTTTCAGCAAAATCTCCCTAGCAAGGGTCCTGTTTTGAAGGAAAAGTGTCCCTAGCAAGGGTCTACTTTCAACCAAATCGCCCTAGCAAGGGTCACTTTTTCGCCAAAATGACATGTTTTTCGCCAAAATGTACCATTTTTTCCCACATTTCCCCAAAATGTCCCGGACATGATTAAAATTTCTCAGTAAAATGACCCATTATGCATATATTTTGTGTTTTTTCTTGTCAAAACAAGGATTTTTGGCCCAAAAGTGCCCTAGCAAGGGGACGTTTTAGACACAAAAGCTCCCTAGCAAGGGTAAGGGTTGTCATAGGTCCAGCCGCACACCTGTATCAGAAAAAAATTCAAGTACCCCCCCCGGGCCGGCAGAGCGCCCTCTATACCAATGTCTGTTGTGGTTATTCTAACATAGACTCAGTAACTGGTAGGGTATCTAGTACATACACCCAGTTACTGGTGTGGTACCTACTACATTGTACTTACCTATCGTTGAAGGTGAGTGTGGCGGGCAGGGCGCCCTCTATGCTGCAGAGGAGGTGCAGGACGCCTGCCGCCCCCTGACGGCTGCCGGCAGACATGACACCCATGATGACGTCATAGAGGGGCAGGCCGCTGCCGGGGGTGGGCGGGTCCTCCTCATGGTAGGCTGGGTACACCTGGGGAAAATAGAATGCTTTAATATAAGGCTACTTAAAAAAGGGGTTTCTCATCACCAAGGACTGAAAAATTAGACAAGGAATGCTTTTCTTTTTTACTGGCGGGATCAAATGCATAGGATAATGTATGCTTTTGATTCCCAAAGTGGGGTAAATGTAAGTTATTTCTATCCCACTGCATTACAGGCACTATTAGCTTTAATTTGATACCGTCATTCTACTTCTTTTCTCTGTGTAGCTAAAACTCGCGTATAAGCATTAGGGATACATTTTTGCAACAGGGGGTCGAGGTTTGGTGCATTTTTACACTAGCGCATCAAAATATTTTCAAAATAATTTAAGTACCCCCCCCCCCCCAACTCGCCAGAAGGGGAGGAGTGGTACACTGGTCACAACTTCAACTGGTCACAAGCAATAATGAATAGATAACATATATATGAGAGTATTTTAAAATGCAATGCTTTAACATACATTAGGAATACATTTTTACTACCCAACTTTTTTTTAGATATTGGAGGGGCAAATCTGGACTGATAATAATGTTTTTGTTTGCTTCCCCTTTAATCGTTTTTATCATCATAACACTTTAGTGGGCTACATTCTTATCTGCTGTATCTCTGCATGGCGTGATCTTTATCTTTTTGGGGAAGATGTGAAAACCAATGCAATGTTTAGTATACAGGTGTATAGGCTATATAGCATGAGGCCAAAAAAGGGGAAAAAAGTTTGGTTTCTGCTAACTTGGTCCTTCAAGCTAGACCCGGCAGGTCGGATTTTAAACAAATTTCTTCTTGTAAAAGGAGCTCACAAAACATCAAATTACCGAAAAGTGCCACGCCACGACTTACGGCAGATCAACATATTACTCCCCCATGTATCTAGGCCCACCTGATGTATAAAGCTGTGTCTCATGAGATCGTAATAATCGGATAGTCTTTAGCCGGGTGATGTCTTTGACCTTTATAACACTTGCTGGTCAAAGACGTCACCTGGTCAAAGACGTCAAAGACTATATCCAATTATTACGATCTCATGAGACACAGCCATAACATATTGTGGTAGGTCATTTAAATTTTTATTTTTTTACGATTTTCACTAAAATCCTTAATGATTGTCTGATTTACAAACCGTAAAAACTGACATCTCAAAATATTTTTTCTAAATGCCACCATTCTGTTTTGGGTGACCCGGTAGGGTGACTGGAAACGAACTTCTTCTTTTTTGGCCTGACGATATGAAACAGTGGTGTTGGCCTGTATGCACATGGAGTTATTAATGTGTTGTAAGTTCAAGTTGTAACGACATGGTACATTGCGGAGGTGTGTGACATTGGTGTGGCCCAGGACCGCTGCAGGCTGCATGGTGATGCAAGGTGTCCCGTGTTTCTACATGCAGCCAACCACTACCGTAAATTCTCGCGTAGAAGCCGCGGCTTCTACGCGAGTCAGACTCAGCTTTCTTTTGATACCAAACATGCCTATATAGGGTGCGGCTTATACGAGAGTTTTTATTAGTATACTACAGTACCAAAATCGCAATATTCAGACCCCCTCTGCGGCTTATATAATTTGTCAAAGTTAGGGGTGCGGCTTATACGCGAGTTAGGCTTATACGCGAGAATTTACGGTACACTGATATTCCCAGGCTCCCTATACAACCAATCTCTCAGTCACTAGTGCCTAACCTAGTTACTCAATTTTTGGCTCCCTATACGACCAACCTAGATTAGTTATTATTGTCAGGTTGGTCACTTCTGACCAACCCACCTTAGTCTTTTTATTTCCAGGGGGAGCCACTGAGTGGTCATCACAGGTGGCACCACCTAGTGGTATACAAATACAATACACCAATGATGAACCTAGGTTAGCCCCTACTGACTGACCCATTGGTCATTTCTGAATATAACTTTGCCATTGTGACTAACACTCATATGACCAATCTAGGTTAGTCTGTACTGACTAACCCTTTTAACCTATGGATTTCCAGGCACCTCTACGAGTGTGTCCTATCGTGCTGGTTGAGGAGAGCACACCTGCTGCACCGTGATGCAATGTGCACCTACACGGCCAGACCCAGGTGTCACTATGTACATGATGGGCATCTGGTGGGACGCTACCCACCAACTGCCTAGTCTCCCTCCATCAGACCCGCCCATCACTAATGTCACATCTCTGCAGAAGTTTGTTTCCAGTCACCCGACCGGGTCTACCAAGGCAGAAATGGCGATTTTTTTTTTAGATTTTTTTTTAGAGCCATATATCAGTCTGTAAATCAGACAATTATTAACGACTTTAGAGTGAAAAGTCATTTTTTCCCCAAAAAATAGACAACCGGAATATCAGACAATGGAGAACCCGGAGGGGAAATCTTGGGGGTCTGGACACCACCCCTGCTGGATTACAAAAAAAAAATTAAAAAATAATTCTAATCAAATACTCAGGAATGCACGTTAATCACAGGTCTGAGGAAGCCCAAAAAAAAAAAAAAAAAAAAATCCGACCGGCCGGGTCATGTCTCCAGGACCATGTTACTGGAAACACACCTTTTTTTTGGCTTAACTCGCCTGTACTGCATTCATGCATCATGCCGATCATTAAAGCCTGAATGCAGCCTTAGGATGCAGCCCTGACGAGTAGACTCACCAGAGCTGCATTCATGCATCATGCCGACACATTAGGACACTATGACAGGGTTTAGCATAGGGCCGTGACTATTGACAGTTCGAACTGTCAATAACAGAACAAAATTCCCTTATTGACAGTTCAAACTGTCAATACTAGGATATAATTCCCTTATTGACAGTTTGAACTGTCAATAAGGGAAAAACGATTCTCTTATTGACACTTCCAAAAAGGAACTGTCAATAAGAGAATAATATCCCACAATTGCCAGTGTGAACTGTCAATAAGGGAATTATATTCTGGTATTGACAGTTTGAACTGTCAATAAGGGAATTTTACTCTGTTATTGACAGTTCAAACTGTCAATAACCAGATTGATTTCTACTATTGACAGTTTGAACTGTCAATAGCCGGCCCAACTTGGTTTAGCTATTGACAGTTCAAACTGTCAATAGTGGAAAACTTTCCTCTTATTGACAGTTGGCACTGTCAATAGTGGGATATTTTTCTCTTATTGACAGTTCAAACTGTCAATAGTGGTAAATTATAGCGTTACTGACAGTTCTTCAATGAACTGTCAATAGTAGGAATTTCCTCTCTTATTGACAGTTCCTTATCCGTCACAACCCTGAGAGTGATTTTGGTGGAAAAGTCGATTTTGGTGGAAAAGTCGATTTTGGTGGAAAAGTCGATTTTGGTGGAAAGCTGATTTTAGTGGAAAAGTCTATTTTGGTGGAAAAGTCTATTTTGGTGGAAAAGTCTATTTTGGTTGTAAACCGATTTTTGGGGCAGAACAAATTCTTGGGGCAGAACAAATTTTCGGGGCAGAACCAATTTTGGCTCTAAAACCAATTTTGGCTCCAAAACCGATTTTAACTCCAAAACCAATTTTGGCTCCAAAACCGATTTTAACTCCAAAACCGATTTTAACTTCAAAACCGATTTTGGCTCCAAACCGATTTCGGCTCCAAAACCGATTTTGACAGATTTTGCAGACAAAACCGATTTTGGCCAATTTTTGGGACAAAACCGATTTTAACCAATTTTGGGGACAAAACCGATTTATAATACAAGACTGATTTTGGGTCCCAAACCGTTTTTTGGGTCCCAAACCGATTTTGGGTCCCAAACCGATTTTGGGTCCAAAACCGATTTTGGGGGCAAATCCGATTTTGGTGAATAAAAACACTTTTGCCCCAAAAAACATATTTTTTGACTCCACTGTCAGTAGGAAGTGTCAATAAGTAAATTATTGCACTATTGACAGTTCGCATGAGGAAGTGTCAATAACAGGAATAATTTCCACTGTTGACAGTGTGAACTGTCAATAAGAGAAATATTTTCCACTATTGACAGTTCGAACTGTCAATAGCGTTTTTGTTAGCGTAGGCCTAAAGGTAAGACAATAGACATGTAACCTCCGGTCATCTGTACCTGTCTTTTAACGTAGGCTGCTATATGTGTACGTAAATGGCGCATTACACGTACATGACGTCATACACGTACATGACGTCATACACGTACATGACGTCACACACGTTCATGACGTCATACACGTACATGACGTCATACACGTACATGACGTCATACACGTACATGACGTCATACACGTACATGACGTCATACACGTACATGACGTCATACACGTACATAACGTATAGAATACACGTACCTGGCGGGCGCCGGTCTTGTTGCTAGGGGGGTCCTCCTCATGGTAACGGTATGGCCGTGGGAAGGACGGACGCACAAACAGACTACTGATGACGTTCAGCATGACGTTGGTGACGTAGTACTCGTGACTGGTGACGTGAATCGTGACGTGGATGGTGACGTAGTGAATGGTGGTACCTCCTTGGTGCATGAAACCCTCTCCGGGCGCTGTGAACGTGGGTTTGCTAAACTTACACAGTTTGGACAAAAGTCAATATGTGGTAAGGATTCCTGTAATATTAGACTCCCAACTGCTCGTGTACCATGTGGATGCTACACTCTAGATGCAAACCTCTCTTGAGTGGAGACAATGTAATGTTGTACAAAGTTTAACTCTAAGATTTCTTCCAGGGCGGATTCTGCAGAAGCAGACGACTTTTGTGTTGGAGACGCTCCGTGAACGCAGTGTGGACGCTGGGTGACGGGGACGCTGTGAGCGGCTGCTGGAGGTGTGCAGGCATTTATATGTGGTGTGTGTGTGGGGGGGGGGGGGGGGGGGTAGGTGTGTGTGTACCCGGTATGTGTGTGCGGTTGGGTGGCTTGTATACAAACATCCAAGCTGTAAACGCTCAGACAATGCCAACGCCGTTTTATATACAACACCAACTTTATTGATTTAATGCTTTTCATGTAGCAAGTATAGAATGCAGTCTTCACATTTTAGACATGATAATCCATGATATGTGAATTTTGATGGTGTTAATGTTATTGTTTTTTGTGTCCGACATTTACTAGTTTACAAGTATACAGTATCGTCCTATATACATAGTCGCATGCCATGTAGAAGAGAAAAGTTACAATACTTATACTTTTAATGTCAAAATAACTTTGTTTAAAATAAAGAAGAGCGCTGCTCGGTGAAAAAGAAAAGGACAGCCGATTCACAATTCAATTTTCATTAAAAAAACACACCGTTCAACACCCTTAATTCGTCTATGATTTACATGTAACAGGTAATATCACCAGTTATATGCGTGCTTTTGCCCCTTTCTCATATCAAGATGTTTTTAACATGCTTTAGCATTAGCCTACACACAACCGGCCTGCACCTGAGCGTGTAGCGGTGGCTTTACGGTATGCTGCACTGTCACTCTACCCTCAAAGCTTTCCATACTTTAAACGTGGACATTTTTGTGTGTTTAACATTTCGCGATATTGCCAAAAAAAAAGTACAATTTTGCATGTATTAAAATCCTCGGATTTCCGAAGTTTTGGCACTTTAATTCAATACTGTACAAATATTCACGCTGCACATATTTTCGCGGATTTTCAATTTCCGCTAAAATCGTGAAAATATGTCCAGCGCGAAAATATCTAGATGTTCAGTATATTATAACGAGGATCTAGGCTCTAGTCTATATTTTGACCTTCTCCAAGCACCTATTGGTTGTCTATGTGTATCTATAGTGTGGAGGGCTGTGACGGTGGGGGGGGGGGGGGGGGAGTGAGGCGTCACGTGGTCACGTGCTCATCACGTGGGCCGCACACACAGACGCAGCAGAGACGCGTGGTCACTGCCCCCCCCCCCCCACCCCGGTCACAGGTCGTCACCGTCATCGTCATAGCCACACCCGGCCCCTCACCTAGAGTCCCTCTTAACCCTTTAAGTACGGCATAGTGCATTAACGGGGATCTGGATGGGGGGTCTCAATTTTCCATGTCGATTTTAAGAAATGGTCATGTCCCATGTTACCAACTCTTATATTCCTCATGTCGCATGTCACTAAGCCAAAAAACGCCCATGTCGCCATGTCGAATTTAGTGGTCCACACCCATATTAACATGTCTTGGTCGTCATGATGCAAGAATGCAGCCCTGGTGAGTAACTCGCCAGTGCTGCATCAGTGCATCATGCCGACATTACAGGAGTGTCTCAGCCTCGTAGGGTAGATATGGTGCTTGAATGCAGAACTGATGAGTTACTACCCAGGGTTTTGAGGGCAACATAGAGCATTGATAGGGCATTGAATGCGCAATGGCGAGCTACTTTATAGTGACACCCTTCCTTACAGGGTTAAGGACCACATCGTGCTTTAATGCATTATGCACTTCAACCATTCAAGCACCATGCCGACCATGTACGGGGTTGATACACTCCTGAGAGGACGGCATGATGCACGAATGCAGCTGATGCGACTGGAGGGAAGTGGACTCACCAGGGCTGCATTCATGCATCACGACGACCAAGGACATAGCCCATTCAAGCAGTATGTGGCCCTTAAAGTGACATGTGACAGGCCAGGGTTTGAAGATTTCTTTTGCAAATTTTAATGGAAAAAAAAAGCATGTTAATAATGGACAAACATGCCATATGATATATCAAATTTAAGCTTAGAGTGCTGCAAATGCGATGGGATGAAAACATGAGAACGTACATTTCCCTACCTATTTAGCCCATAGCAAAAAAAAAGAGAAGGAAAATAAAAGTGCCCTCGTCATATTTCTCATGGCTTGGAGATGAGAAACAATGATATTATTTGGAGTTGGCTAATAAGGAAGTTTTACTGTAAAGGGCTGGTACCTGTCATGCCTGCACTCCGACTGTTAATGTTGGGGCAGCAAGTTCCATGCCTTTAAAGCTCTATGTTGCCCTCAAAGGGTTAGATGTGACAATGGGGTAACCCCGGGGGGGGGGGGGGGTAGTCTGGCCACAGGACATAACCACCATAACTCACACCCACTTCTAGTCAGTGCATTAAAGCCCATTAAAGTCACTAAGGGCCATTTTCCATTAGCCGATCTGGAGGTGCCGTCGGCCAATAGATCGTGCCTCTACATGGGTACTCACATTATTGACCATGTCGTCATGTCAAATTTTAGCAAAAGGAGCTAAAAGGGCCATGTCGTCATGTCAAATTTTATACTAATGTCTTATAATAATGTTTGTGTCCTTCACAAGGGATTTTTAAAAGGGCCGTGTCGCCAGTGCCGATTTTTTAAAGGGTTGTGTCGCCCGTGTCGATATTTACCCATGTAGCGGCACATAGATCGTCAAATCGGCAGGATCGGTGGGTATACTGTGAAACTACCAGCAGTTCCCACACTACACACCAGACGGCGTTACTGTCAAATCTGCCCATTATCGCCTGCGTGTGACGGGCAAGTCTGCTAACTTGCTATGGCGATTTTCACTGTTTTGAGACTGGAATTTAATATCGGTCTAATCGTCTAACCAATGGCATATTTGGAATCCTTATTGTATATACCATCGATATATGCATATATATTGTAAGCCATGATAATATATCGATATATATATATATATATATATATATATATATATATATATATATATATATATATATATATATATATACATGTATATGTGAATATATTATCATGGCTTGCAATATATATGCATATATACGCCTATATATAGGCATTTTTCAGTGGTTAAGAATGGGAAACTGCCCGACGGAAGACCCGCATGTTGGGGTTGGTGTGCGATCCCACTGGCATTGGTAGTTAGACAGTATAGATAGAAACCATACATTTCTTGTTATTCCAAAGTGCAGCATAGGCAGCGAGCGTTGGTAATCACTGTGGAATCCGTTATATGTTGGAATCACAAGAAATTGTTTTCTTTAGATAGCCTACCTTCAAATCCATATTGCATTGTCTGATATAGTCCCACCTGAATTATGAGGAATAGCGAACAAGATTCTTCAGGGGTCAATTATTGCAACCTTCCCCTTCTGAGTCTGGTGTTGTATGCCAAATTGGTAATTGGAAACCTACATCCTTATTGCCAGTCCCTAGCAAGATTATGGAGCTAACAATTTACAAGCGTATGTATAATAACCTTAAGGGAAATTCCTTCCTCACTAAATGGCAGTATGGCTTTTGCGTGGCCAGAGGAACTAATCAATGATGATGTCTTTGAACTAATCGGCCTGATTCTGAAGGACCGGATAGATTTCTGCAGGACCGGATACCAAAATCAAAGTCTTGCATACAATTTAGGATAATTATATGCTATAATATTATTATAGTTAATGCTAAAAGCAAATGACTTCACACTGCCTAGAATATTAAGGTGTACTCTCTCACTTCTAACTTCAGTTCTACTTGGAATATTTGAGTAGTCTTTCAGTTCTGAAAAGCCCAGAATCTACAGGACATCTAGTCCGCCTACACAAGTCATTTTTTTAACGTTTTATTAGGTTTAATAAATGCAATTACATCGAAATAAATGTAAATGTATCTAAACCTGACACGGGCGCATTGCCCTACTTCCGTCGGACCAGAGCCATTCTAGGTGGACTTTTGGTGCGTTCGTTAGGCGAAAAATCCGCGAAAATCCGCCTATTTAGTGAGTTACTAAACCAGCGTGCCTATTGCTTCCGGTAGAGTCTTGCAAGGCACAGGCTTCAGCTTGCTGTAACTGGTTCTTTGCAAGCCTTTACCGGAAGCTACAGTCACGCTGGTTTAGTAACTTACTAAATAGGCGGATTTTTCGCCTAACGAACTCACCAACTGCCACTGTCCGGCAGTGGATGCATGTCATCTTGTTTTCTGGACATGGGGAAAGCATTTGATAGCATTCACCATGGTGACCTAATTGGGTGTATGCGGCAGATGAGCTTACCTGTTACTATCTATGCTGATTGGCCATGTGCCTACTACACTGAAAATCCATGAGGTGAGGTTGAAAGGGTTAGTCAGTACAGACTAACCCAGGTTGGTCATATGAGTGTTAGTCACAATGGCAAAGTTATATTCAAAAATGACCAAGGGGTCAGTCAGTAGTGGCTTGCCTAGGTCCATCATTGGTGTGTTGTATTTGTATACCACTAGTTGGGGCCACCTGTGATGACCACTCAGTGGCTCCCCCTGGAACTAAAAAGACTAAGATGGGTTGGTCAGAAGTGACCAACCTGACAACAATAACTAATCTAAGTTGGTCGTATAGGGAGCCAAAAAATGACTAACTAGGTTAGGCACTAGTGACTGAGAGGTTGGGCGTATAGGGATCCTAGGAATATCAGTGTAAGGCAATCATAGCTAATAGCTTTTATTATACAAGCAAACTTTTTGGCTGGTACCAGATTACTGTGGTAATGCTGTCACAACGTACCAGCATATGCTGTAGTGTACCCCCCCCCCCATCTGTAAAGATATGTTATTGGAAAAAGTCCCTTGCACACACTGAAAATCCATAGGTTGAAAGGGTTAGTCAGTACAGACTAACCCAGGTTGGTCATATGAGTGTTAGTCACAATGGCAAAGTTATATTCAAAAATGACCAAGGGGTCAGTCAGTAGTGGCTTGCCTAGGTCCATCATTGGTGTGTTGTATTTGTATACCACTAGTTGGGGCCACCTGTGATGACCACTCAGTGGCTCCCCCTGGAACTAAAAAGACTAAGATGGGTTGGTCAGTAGTGACCAACCTGACAATAATAACTAATCTAAGTTGGTCGTATAGGGAGCCAAAAAATGACTAACTAGGTTAGGCACTAGTGACTGAGAGGTTGGGCGTATAGGGAGCCTAGGAATATCAGTGTAAGGCAATCATAGCTAATAGCTTTTATTGTACAAGCAGACTTTTTGGCTGGTATCAGATTACTGTGGTAATGCTGTCACAACGTACCAGCATATGCTGTAGTGTACCCCCCCCCATCAGTAAAGATATGTTATTGGAAAAAGTCCCTTGCACACACTGAAAATCCATAGGTTGAAAGGGTTAGTCAGTACAGACTAACCCAGGTTGGTCATATGAGTGTTAGTCACAATGGCAAAGTTATATTCAAAAATGACCAAGGGGTCAGTCAGTAGTGGCTTGCCTAGGTCCATCATTGGTGTGTTGTATTTGTATACCACTAGTTGGGGCCACCTGTGATGACCACTCAGTGGCTCCCCCTGGAACTAAAAAGACTAAGGTGGGTTGGTCAGCAGTGACCAACCTGACAATAATAACTAATCTAGGTTGGTTGTATAGGGAGCTAAATAACAACTAACTAGGTTAGGCACTAGTGACTGAGAGGTTGGGCGCATAGGGAGCCTAGGAATATCAGTGTAAGGCAATCATAGCTAATAGCTTTTATTGTACAAGCAGACTTTTTGGCTGGTATCAGATTACTGTGGTAATGCTGTCACAAAGTACCAGCATAAGCTGTAGTTTACCCCCCCCCCCCCATCTGTAAAGATATGTTATCGGAAAAAGTCCCTTGCACAGAGGTGTAGAGTTATGGAACCTCAGGGTTTAGATGGGGGTGACCAATTTTACCGATTTTCTCAAAAAGCCCACTTTTCTGGAAATCTTAATCAATTTTCAGGTTTTTCCTCTAGATGGCACCAGAGGTCCACTGTAAGTTGGTAACATTGCAGTATATATCGGGGGCTCTGCCTGGCACCCCCTTTTTCTTTCTCTCTTTTTTTTCCTCTTCCTTTTTTGAAAATGTGACAGAATCATAACATTTACTTCTAAAGGATGGGACACTTAAGACTAAAGGAAAGGACATTCACGCTTGTGAACTTACAAAAAATGGGTTTTCAAAAATACGGGTAAACGGGTGGCGTCTAGTGACTTGGGCAGGTTGTCCCTTGTTGCCTCCTTAGTCCAGTTGCCAGCTTGATAACCTTGCAGAAAAAAACCCCGAAGAGGTTATGACTGATTTGGGTACAGGAAGTCATATATTTCAGAATCTTGATGATGCCCGGCTGAAATCGTTGAGCGTTTTCCGAAATTCAAGATGGCGTCCAAGATGGCTGACAAAAATGTTTAAAGTCATAAATCAGTCAATTCTTATGTTATTTGCATGTGTAATACCTCTAAATTGGGGTTTTTGGGCATGCCTGATTGATTAAAAGAGTCAAAAAGTCATTTGAGTTGGTATCCATGGTGATAGAGTGTTTCCATAGCAACCAGCATGCTGATTCTAATACAAAATATATATTGTTATAAGAAATTTGTCATTTCTCAACACCTACACTCATGTAATATCTCAAATTAAAAAAACTCATTGAGATACATCATTTTAACATAGTTTTAGAGTTGTCACAGGTCTTAGGTAACCATGGCAACCAGAAATCAACAACAATAATGCATAATGATTGATGCCGAAACATTATCATCCTTACTAATAACTACAAATACATGACAGAACAACCAGCATGGCCACCAGAAACTGATTGCTCAATGTCAAAATGTCACCTGAGTGGTTATCTATGGAGATGGGTCAATTCCATAGCAACCAATATGCTTATATGCAGAAAGTTTGATTTCATGTTATGATTTTTACCAAATGTGCACTTTTTATCATAGATCTCGAAAACTCACATCTTTTAACATGTTATTAATTGCTGCTGCTACTATGGTAACTAAAAATAATTTCTGCTGTACATACTGAATCCGGGACCTGCTGGCAAGCCTCCTAACTATGAGGTGATGTCAAGTCATATTAGTGGTGTCTATAAGATGCATCCTCAGAGCTCCCATAAATCTTTGATGTTTACAACCGTCATTAAAGCAGCTCATACCCTGCCAGTCCTCCTATAGTGCACTTATTATTAGCCTGCCCCTTTGTTGTCCTGGCTGCCCCTTTGTCGGTCTAGCCAGCCCCTTTGTCGGCCTGGCCAGCTAAAGCAGTATAGCAGTATAGCTGTTCAATATCAGCAATACACAAACATATGAACATGTGGATGTGTATCATTACTGTGTAATATCTCCAGTCTGCTGACATACCTTATACAGATACAAAATGTACAATGCTATAACAGTTTGTAACTATTTGCTTGATGGTTAGCTTAGTAGCACACAATAATGGCTTGAGTCACTATCTCACTGAATACTACAATCAATGTGGTCATCTACAATGGTTCCCTCCTCCAGATTGTCCACCATAGCATCATTTGGATGGGACACTAAGTAGGTGAATCAATGATCTGATGTTGACACATATCTGTGCAGTTCAATCAAGCATAGTCATCAGCAAGTAACATCTCCTTAAACAGCATGGGTCTGAGGAAGAACAGTTACATTTTGAGGATAGTTGATGGAAGAATATAAATTACATTTGGCAATGATGTGGGGATAACACTTTATTGCTGTATGCAAAGACCAGTCAAATAGCAGAGGGTCTTGTTCTGGAAGTTCTGAAGACATAGCACCCCCTCAGGTTAGCAGAATAATGACACCTGTGTCATAAGAGATGACATGTATCCTTTGATTTTACTACACAGATGTCATAGCTTGATTGGTCATGATTGCATTGGCTTGTTCATTTGTGATGCTTGATCATGTAGCTGTATTCTCCTGTTTAAAGAGGAGTCTTTGAATTTCTCAGTTCTTGAGAATCAAGATCGATAGAGCCTGATTGATTCCGATTGATCCATTGACACTTCTGTGTCAACTGAATCTGCCTTTCTTATCTATGACCTTTTCCAGTTCACAGCCATGGCAGTTACTTGACTGGTGTCAATGAAACCATCTGAAAGCTTTCTCATGTAATCTTCCATAGAAAACTTTGCCAGTCTAACTTCATCTTGGCACTTTTAGGCCAATATTTCTGTGACAATGTTGAACAGTGAGGCTGAATGCCCCTTTTGATGCTTGAGGTGTACATGGCTATTGGTATTCTCACGTAGCTTCTTTCTGTCCTTTTCATATTTTGTTATGTGGGCCTGGATTTATTCCTTGTGTATGTTGGCGACAGTGTATCAGTCTTTGCGAAAACTTTTTCAGCATACAGGACAGTAGGTCCTGCAGCTAGCCAATTTTGCAGGACCGGATAGATGGTATGGTTTTCATAAAGACTGTCTTATTAGGACTGCAAGTGTCCATTGCCACATGTATTAAATCAGTGTAGCTATCTAGGAATAGTTAGAAAGGTTAGTCATCAGAGGGTAGGTACGGCAGTCTTTGCGAAAACTTTTTCGGCATGCAGGACAGTCAGTCCTGCAGCTAGCTAATTTTGCAGGACCGGATAGATTTTTGCAGGACCGAATACGAAAATCAAAGTTTTGCATACTTTTTAGAATAGAATAACATTTATAAACAAATGATAACAAAAAATGCTCTAATTTGCCTAGAATATGAGTGTGCACTCTGGAACTTGCAACTTCAGTTCTAGTTGAAATATTTGAAAAATTCTTTTAATTTTGGAAAGCCCAGAATGTGGAGGACATCTGGTCCTGCAACACTAGTCATTCTGCTGGACCAGAGCCATTTTAGGCGGACATTGCCACTGTCCAGCATGTTTTGGCAAAGACTGGTGTATCATTGCTCCCTAAGTGTCTTATAGTGCTTAACAGCTAGCTGCAAACAGCAGGATCAGTGCCAACTAGTTTGTGATATTCTCATTTGAGGTTATCTTAGTCAGTACAAACCACACTGCATTGGAACTGATGGGATGCATGGTGTGCTTGCCCTGGATTAACTTTTCCTAAGTTAATACTGGCAACAACTTCAACGTGTACATGTGGTGATTTTGGAGTAAGAGGCCGGTTGTTCACTAGGGTCTGGCCAGTAAAAGTTGGTGGGAAGGGAGGTCAGAGGTCAGATTATGGTGGTTACCATGGATGATGAAAGGCTGCAGACACAGGGTATTTGGATTGCAGATGCTAAGTAGAGGGACATTGTGCTTAAAAGCATGTGGGAGTGGTAATTTGAACTACCTCTATGTCAAACCATAGCCTTTGATATCTCAGATGTAGTTCTCTGAGGAATAATCACAAGAAAGACCGCCAGCGAGTTATTCTACTCCTTCATGGCCCCGTCATGGAGATCCCCACTAACACAGGGGGAAGTTGTCATGGTTACCCAGTACCCATGACAACTGTGGAACAATATTGAAATCATGCATCTCAGTGAGACCGTTACTTTGAGATATCATATTATGCCTATATCATATTAATCTATCCAAGGGAAGTGAGGCGACACAGGAACTGTTTGGGATCCGCGCCGCTGGATAGACGGCCTATTTATTAACATAGTAACATGATTATTGAATAAAGTAGAAAAGAAAAAAGAAATTTTTAAATGTCCATGATTGACCGAGTGGCAGCCCGCAGTGACGTCACGGCGTCACTGGCGGGAGAGCTGGTACCACCCCCTGTCGATCAATAGTCGTACTAACTTGTTAGTCCATATCATTAATCTATCCAAGGGAAGTGAGGCGACACAGGAACTGTTTGGGATCCGCGCCGCTGGATAGACGGCCAAAGTCCAAATAATATAGTATGATTATATAGTATGAGCATAGAACAATAAACTTAAATCACTCATGATAATATAACTTAGTCAATAGAGCGCACCCTTATGGTGCGTCGCATACGACGACAAGGCCTTGGAGACTAAGGAGTCTGTCGCCACTCGATTGGTGAAAGGCTTGGTGAGATACACCAATGCCGCCATGCTGGACCAATCCCCACATTGTCTTATATCCTCCAAGGAGAGGCCCAGATTGTACATGTACAAGGTGCCTGCGCGTCGTAAGGAGTGGCAACCCACCCTCTTAGACTCCAGACCGGAGCGGTCTAGCAGGGTCTTGAGAAAGGATAACAGCTTGCTGTAAGTCAAAGGCTTAGGGGTGCCAGATCCCACCAGCATGAAGGCTGGGCTGTTTGGATCTGAGCTTGGGAAATCCATGAAATGTTTCCGGACCCAAGTCACCGCGCACACTGGGGAACCAACAGCTACAGTGACAGGGACTCGGTGGACCTTTTGGCAGTACTGAATGGTTTTGGAGCTGGACACTTTTATTTCCAGCCCCCAGTCATTGAAGACCACGGCTCCTCTACGCAGGTAGTGACCCTGCAAGGCACTGGAGTCCGGGACAAGATTACTCTTCCTTAGGAGGCCTCTAAAGGCCAAGGCGATGCATGCCCACATAGTGATCTCGTTTGGATTTGAAAGGTCCAAGCTGTTAAACATCAAATGCAAGTCCTCCAGGAATAAAGTGGGGCGGTGAGGTTCTGGGTCACCCAAGGCCCGGCGGATACCCGACATTGTCATAGCAAAAGTAAACTCAGACCTGAGGTATAGCACATCATGGCTGAAATAATTGTTAAGGCTGATCACAGCGCTGATGTAGTTCTGGATTGTAGAATATCTCAAGGATTTAGACAGGTACACCGTGTAACGGCACATGACGTCAAGCTTGGTGGGTACCGGGGTGGCGTCGGCTAGGGCACAGAACCCGAGGAACTTTTTCCACTGGGAAGTTTTCGTTTTCCAGGTGGAGGCCGACCACGCCATCGACCTCAACTCCGCGGCCCTGATGTCCAGCTCCCTGACAAACTGGTTTGTTTCTACAATATAAATGGAAAGGGATGTCATTAAAGCACTCGGCTCTGGACACTGCATCGGCAACAACATTCTTGTAACCCGGCAAGAAAACCCCCACTAGATGGCAATTAAAAATCACAGTGTCCCAGAAAATGAGGCGGAGGATGTCCATAGACCTGCTATTGTCACTCTTGCCCGTATTCAAAGCGGCCACCACCTGGGTGTTGTCCGTCACGCATTCTACGTGTGTGTCGCGCCACTTGTCCCCCCATCTCCTCAACGCCATGAGGATAGGATATAGCTCCTGTACGTTAATGTTAGAGGGAATGTGCATATCCGGCTTAGGAGTACAATGATTGTGAAGATCTCTCGGGTCCCTCCAACTCTTAGACCACGAGCCGGCGGCCCAGTCGTCGCCGTACACAGCCCCCCACCCGACCGTGGTCGCTGCATCGGTGTGAATGATTGCCGTGTTCATTGGGCCCGGTTTGATGATCTTAGCTTCCCCGTTAAACCACGCTGCGAAGTCTGACCACCACAGGAGGTCCTGGCGGAATGACTTTGATAGCGAAACATATCGCTTGCCGGGGGTAAAATGCGAAAGCATTTCGATGACTCGATGACTGAAGGTCCTGCCGCCCCTAACTAGCGTGCTGCAGTGGGCTAGAACCCCACATAGGCGTTGCAGCTGCTTCCTCGTCGCCCTCAGGCGACCTGAGAAGAAGTCTATTTCCTCGTGTAGGCTGGCTATTTTCTCGTCGGGCAGACGGAGCTTCATTTCGATGGAGTCTAACTCTACTCCCAAATAGGTCTGGATTTGGGCCGGCGACTTGACCTTTTTATATGAAATATAGAAACCCAACCTCCTCAATACACTATGGAGGTAAAGTTGGGCTGTCCGACATTCGTTGAAATTGCGACCCATCACTAGAAAGTCATCAAGGTAATTGGCACAAAAGAAACCTTGTCCCTCCATATGACGCGAGACCGCGTCGGTGATGCGAGTGAACACGCTGGGAGACATCCTGGTCCCGAAGGCCAAGAAATTGTCCTCTATGAAGCACGGGGTACCGTCTATGTCCCACTGCAAACCTTGAAACTTCCTGTCACTCTCTCTTATCAAAATTGACCTATACGCACTGGTAATGTCTGTGACTGCCATAAAGCAGTACGGCTGTATAGCTGCGGAAACCATATCTACGGTTTTATACTTGAAAGTTTGGAAGGTTGATTCCATAAAGGAATTGATGGATGCCCCTAGCGGGCGGCTAGCATCCGTGATAGGCCTATATGAGCCCCCTTTCTTCTCGACGGCACCGAGGGCATGGATGCAGTGGGGGGTACTCGGCACCAACGACAACTTGCCACTACTCAACTCCTCGAGAATAATCTCGCTAATCTCATCCTTGGCTGAGACGGTCGCAGATTTATAGTTTGTACACAAATAGGGGTGAATCACAGAGCCTGGGTCAACCAATTTAAAGCCGTGGGTTAAACCGTCCAACAAAAAATGTGCGTCTGGGTCGGGGGCGGCTACACCATGTCCCGACAGCATATCCCTCCATGCACATAAATTCATCTGTGATCGCACCCCCCCCACAAAGTGGGTCTCCTTGACATCCCATAATGGGAGGTAGTCCGCGTACATGCTACACAAATCATCTACACTCGCACATACACAAATAGCATCACAATCTACACTGATGTCCCATGTCTGCGCGTGTCCTCGGCTCAGCTCCGCACTGACGGCTAATGTCTGCGCGTGCACTCGGCTCGGCTCCGCGCTGACGACTAGATCATGTGGTCACATATGATGACCCGGGTTGCCCTGTTGGGCATGAGGGGGACCTTGAGGTGGGAAACCACTCCCATATCCTGGAGGGGGGTTACCCATCATCTGAGCCTGGTTGCCATAGAAACCGCTAGGTTGGCTCCTGCAGTATCTACCTTTATGGGCCCCCCAGCAGTTGCTGCAAATATGTTTCTTGTTGCAAGGGTTATAGTCGCATCGGTCTCGGAAGTTCCATTGCCCACAGATATCCGGGGGGCACAGTCCTCCTTTGTTGCCGGAGCCCCGCCCCCCGCTGTTGGCCCCCCGACTCTCACTGCGCGCCGCCTCCCGGGCCAGCGCTCTGAGGACTGGTCCAGTGTTATCCGCGCCCAGGCAGTCGTGGCGGGCATCCTCATCGCAGTGTACAAAATCTGTGAGATCACCCTCTATGACCTTGGTGGTGACCTTGAACTCATACTTAGCAAGAGTGTCGGCCTCATAAGCCTTGGACAAGCCCCTCATAGTGATGAACTTCATATGGGCAGAGTAGCCCCTGGCCGTTATGCGGCTGGGAAATTCACCTTTAATGATACACTCGTGCACACATGTCATACCATACACAAGCTCTCGGTAGGACATTTGCTTGTAATCCTTGTCCACCTCCAGATGATAATCAGGCCTAATTTTTTCCCTAGACCTCTTCCTCCTGTTGTCCCTAGTATAACCCCTCAGCTCATCACACAGAATATCTGACAAACCTTGAGGTTGACGGGGTCCCAGGAGAGCAGCATCAAAGTCTGGGGAGAGTAGTCCCAGAGACTGGTGTGATAGCCCAGCCCTCTGTAGCCCTGCCTGGATGGTGGCTGAAGCAGAGGATGGGTACAAAGGCTGAGGCCTCTGCTGCTGTTGTTGCTGTTGAAATGGCTGTTGCCACTGTTGATACGGCTGTTGCTGCTGCTGCTGAACTTGTTGGTGCTGGGGTTGCTGCTGCTGTTGTACCCAGAGCAGGTAAGATTGATATGAAGTGTCGGCATTGCCCTTTGGGCCTACACCACCAACCTGACCTCGCTCTTCACGGGTGTCTGATCGCTCTCCGCGGCCCACCTCTCGCTCTGCGCGGTCGTCGGTGGCCGAGGGGGGCCTGAGTGACGATCTAGGCCCATATTCACCTCCATTCTGACGACCATCGGCCTGAAATTGATGAAATTCCGGCTGCAATTGCTCCTCGGACGCGAAACCGGAAGGGTTAGAGTGGAAGCCGCCATATTTGTTGACATCTGCGGCCGCGTTCGAGTCTACACCCCGGTGAGCAGAAATCGACGCTGGTCCCCGCGTGTCCGCGTGCTGCCCGCCGGGTACCGGCCGTGAATCCGCGCTCTGGTGAGAGACTGAGCCGTATTTCCCTCCCTCGAACGCGTCCGCGCTGCCCACAGCTTGAACTACACCGCGGAATGCGGCTTCTGCAAGGTCTGTATCCCTTTCTACCCGTTTATTGCCCGCTCGTAATGCGGCCAGCTCCATTTCAGCCTCTTTCAGCCTCTGTTTCCGCTTGAGTTCAGCCTCTCTGGCTCTCTCTCTGGTCGTGAGAGCCTCAATCCTCTGCAACTCTTGTAACAGCTCTGCCTCACAGGCCGCGTCGTAGTCCGCGGCCTGCTGGTCATGTTGGCGGGTCGTACCGCCTGGGGGTCCCGTCGGCGCAGGGCTGTCCTTGCCGGTCCTCTGCTGCCCGTCGGAGCCGCCATGCTCCTCCGGTGCCGGCTCAGTCCTGTCCCCCTGCTTCTTGGGTGTTCCCTTGTTAGGGTTGGGGGCATCGCACTGTGGGCAACCATTTCGGTTTGAGTGGTATTCAAACCCACAAAAACAAACAGTAGGCATGGCGAAATCTCAAGACAAGCACTAGATCTCAAGAAATATCTCAAGAAATTTTTAAATGTCCATGATTGACCGAGTGGCAGCCCGCAGTGACGTCACAGCGTCACTGGCGGGAGAGCTGGTACCACCCCCTGTCGATCAATAGTCGTACTAACTTGTTAGTCCATATCATTAAGAAAAGACAATTTCCTCAATACAAAACATATTTTGAGTTAAAATCATGTTTTGAGTTAAAATGTTGGTTGCTCTGGAATTGATGCATCACCATGGATACCCACTGAAATGACTTTTTGACATCGAGGAGAGAGTATATTGTGGCCCTGTTGGTTGTTCTGTCATGTATTCACAGTTATCAGTAAGGATGATAATGTTTCGGCATCAATCATTAGGTATTATTGTTGTTGGTTTCTGGTTGCCATGGTTACTAAGGACCTGTGACAACTCTAAAACTATGTTAAAATGATGTATCTCAATGAGACCTTTAATTTGAGATATTACATGAGTGTAGGTGTTGAGAAATGACAAATTTCTTATAACAATATATATTTTGTATTAGAATCGGCATGCTGGTTGCTATGGAAACACTCTATCACCATGGATACCTATTCAAATGACTTTTTGACTCTTTTAATCAATCAGGCATGCCCAAAAACCCCAATTTAGAGGTATTACACATGCAAATAACATAAGAATTGACTGATTTATGACTTTAAACATTTTTGTCAGCCATCTTGGACGCCATCTTGAATTTCGGAAAACGCTCAACGATGCCAGCCGGGCATCGTCAAGATTCTGAAAGTATATGACTTCCTGTACCAAAATCAGTCATAACCTCTTCGGGGGGTTTTATTGCAAGGTTGCAAGGATAATCCCCCCCTGGCAACTGGACTACCTGGAAAGCCGGCTGATTAGAGAAATTCTGGAATTCTGGACACAATAGGTCAAAATCATTAATTTTACCGAAGCCCATGACTTACCTACACTGATATTCCTAGGCACCCTATACGCCCAACCTCTCAGTCACTAGTGCCTAACCTAGTTAGTCATTTTTTGGCTCCCTATACGACCAACCTAGATTAGTTATTATTGTCAGGTTGATCACTACTGACCAACCCACCTTAGTCTTTTTAGTTCCAGGGGGAGCCACTGAGTGGTCATGACAGGTGGCCCCAACTAGTGGTATACAAATACAACACACCAATGATGGACCTGGGTTAGCCACTACTGACTGACCCCTTGGTCATTTTTGAATATAACTTTGCCATTGTGACTAACACTCATATGACCAACCTGGGTTAGTCTGTACTGACTAACCCTTTCAACCTATGGATTTTCAGTGTATAGATGAACTACCCATACTGGTTTATAAATACACACTTTATACTTAATCATTTTATATCACATTTCGTAAAAACCTTTATACACACAAAAAGGAAGAAAAATGAATTTATAGTAAAATCAGTAAGCGCATCCTGTGTACTCCCAATTCATGGATGGTTGGTTGACTGAGAGTTGCTTGTATAATGATGTGAATGGAAAAAAACGACCGACCTTCCCTAATTTTTTTAGGCCATGTTACCTGAAGATGACTATTCTTTTTTGGCCTTACTAAATGAGCACTGCCTAACACGGTCAGTAGGAGGGAAGACGTGCGCATCCCCTGCCAAGCTTCAGGTGAGACCGCTCCTCTCTCCACCCACCCACCGCACACACCTGCTAGCTCTGAGGACAGAGGTAAGGCATTGCCTTTGTCACAGTCCTTGTCACTGTTTGAAATTTTTGTGATACATACATGGAAAAACTGGTTTTGGTTATAAGCATTGTTTAAATCCTCGTCAAGACGGATTAGTGCAAATAAACATGTTTAAAATTTCAAAAGTTTTGAAAGCTCAAAGTAGCATAGCTACCAAAAATTGTCGATTTTCATGTGAAAATGGGGAATCTCATCCATTTTTGGTAACTATGCAATTTCAAACAAGTCTGTAGACCTTAATAATTGGAATATCATTAAAAGAAAGAAAATTGCTTTCGATAATGACACCAAAAACCCATTTCAACTGTTAGGCCTTTGAAATATGTTCTGACTATTACGATCCTTTAGGCCCCCAGCTGATATTGATTTCAAATGAGGAATACCTCGTGCATTCTTATATTGCATATCTTGTGCAGTCCTAGGCTATGGTAGATGCATTTGAGATATGTTTTAATATCACATTTGATGATATTATGATCTATAACAGAAGGCCTCTGAATTCCCTTACCTTCCTTTCTTTTTCAAACTGATATTTCCCTCGCACAGTGCTAACTGTCACGACTATATCATTATGTAACTAACATCTCTCATTTCCATCTCTCTCACGACTATATCATTATGTAACTAACATCTCTCATTTCCATCTCTCTCACGACTATATCAATATGTAACTACCATCCGTCATTTCCATCTCTCTCATGACTTTATCATTATGTAACTAACATCTCTCATTTCCATCTCTCTCACGACTATATCATTATGTAACTAACATCTCTCATTTCCATCTCTCTCACGACTATATCATTATGTAACTAACATCTCTCATTTCCATCTCTCTCACGACTATATCATTATGTAACTAACATCTCTCATTTCCATCTCTCTCACGACTATATCATTATGTAACTAACATCTCTCATTTCCATCTCTCTCACGACTATATCATTATGTAACTAACATCTCTCATTTCCATCTCTCTCACGACTATATCATTATGTAACTAACATCTCTCATTTCCATCTCTCTCACGACTATATCATTATGTAACTAACATCTCTCATTTCCATCTCTCTCACGACTTTATCATTATCTAACTAACATCTCTCATTTCCATCTCTCATAACAACCAACTAATGCAGTGTAGGCCAGATTGCCATAACACTTTTATTCAAAATTACAAAATGTTCTACTCTCTAATACCAATTACATCAGGCATATGACATGACATAACATCAGACACACCCCTTTAGGTCCTTTGCTTAAATGATACATAATTCTTCCATAAGGACTTACAATGTACTTTAAAATTAACTCAACCTTCCATACTACAAGCATAGGCCTACTGATTGGTTGCCACCAACAAAGGCACCAAGGGCCCTAGCTCCCCCAGGTGGGCAGGTGGTGAACTAGGGAATGCACTTACTCCACCTGGGGAATATATCCCAATGTTGCCGCGCAACATTGGCGCCATATTTCTAATTACTTCTTATAAATATATAGATGGCACAACAGACCTCAAAGCTTCCTACATGTATAGGGGAGACCGGGGCAGAGTGGGACACTTTTTTCCGTTTTTGCTCCTGCCAGCTGATATTAAACAGAAATGAACAATCAATGCCATGAAAAAATAGCCTTTAATATCTGTCACAGATATGGAGTAGAAATAAATCTATAACCATTATGGATTTTGTGGAATGTAATTATGAAAAAATAAATTCAAGTGTCCCACTCTGCCCCATGACCGGGGCTCACTGGGACACCCTACGGGGCACAGTGGGACACCAGCTCCTTGTTGACACATAATCATCATATTACAATGTTAATGCCATTTGCCTAAGCCCTTATATCAATGTAACTAACAAACTAGTTTGCTAAACTATTCTACATTCATTGGTTGAAATACAGTTGCGTGAAAAAAACGGGGCACAGTGGGACGGTGGCACATTGGGACCATGATATTGGAGGCTAATAAATAATTATAAATATTACAGTTTACTTCTTAAGAATAAAGCTAGAGGGTTATCCCCTATTATTTACCAATGTGTATTGCATATAGGCATATGAATTTATTAATGTGAGTAGATGTACTTGTTTTCTACATTTTAATTACATATCATATATTCATGATTATGTAGCGCTTCATAAGGGTCATTATGATGAGCATATCAGCATTTTGATCTTATTTATTAATCTATAATACATATATTATAGTTCCTGAAGTTCTTCATTAATAGATTAATGCACAAATAATGCATGATAGAATATAATATTCATTTCACATGAAAATACAATAGTTTGTTGGAAATAATTAATCTGTATCCAATATATCGCATGCTGCTCACTGGAATTCATCAATTTATAGAGGCTAACTTGAAAGATCTCATGCCACATACATAAAGGACACAAAAAGTATCATAAGAACTAAGTTAATGATGTAAATGCATAGAAAATGCTGTATGGCAAGCAACCTGGGGCACAGTGGGACATGTCCCACTGTGCCCCAAATGTGGTTGTCCCACTGTGCCCCGGAGGTTTCCCTGATTGATTTTGGAATGTAGGTCACTTAATACAGCCTTAATTCCTCCAAATGCTATGCTCCGGTTGAGGGTTTCTAAGAGGTCTTCCAAACCCTAGAAGGTGAAATTAGAATCTTAACAACATTAGTCAAAATGAGATTTCATCAGAGTTAGTGAAACCGTACTTCGGGCCCTAAAATATGAGTTATACACATTTACCTGTAAATGGTCCTGGTGTCCCACATCAGTTTATGATGGGAAGTTGGGGAATCCCCTCAGCCTCTTTTTCAGTGGGGGAGCAAAGGAATCCCCTTTTTATTTTTAGCTACAGGGCCTCTGTCCCACTGTGCCCCGTGTCCCAATGAGCCCCGGTCTCCCCTACTATATTAGATAAAAGTGAGTCAAATAGAAAATTATTTGCTCTTTTACCTAATTTCCAAGTAACCATGGCAATAATGAGGGGAAAATCAGGTCACTTACGACCTTTGTTTACTGAAATTCATATATTTTTTATTCAGTAAACAAAGGTTGTAAGTGATTTCTTCAGTTCAAAACGATGATTAAGCCCTAAATAGGTATATCAATGCAATGTTATGTAACCCCAATGGTCGCTACACAAACCAATTTATCTTTGCCTACTAATATTACATGAAAATAAAAAAACAACTGCTGCTGTTGCCTAGCAACAGTGATATTTTCTGTTAAAATCAGCAATTTCATCCATTTTCCCCATAAAATCACCCTCTTAATGCTTTAAAATGATCATATTCTTTCAAAAAGTTCCTTTAACCCACTTTGCCCAAGTCCATCCCGAGTGAAACCCATCCTGATATAACAACATCGGGACTTTACTTAAAAATGTTAATTTCAAAGAATTACTTCTAACGGACACAAATGAAAGTATTCCAAATGTAGTTAAATGATTATATTTGAGGTTTGGTCTGTGGGCTGAGCCCAGCTGGGACCCACCTTGTAGCCCAAGTTTACTCCCATAGAAATCCCAAGGAAGTCTGGCCCACATTAACTAGATCCAGCCCGTGCAAAACCTACTTTGATGCAAAGCCATGAAAGTGGTACTTTAATCTATAATTTCTAAAACAACCAAAGATGAGTATGTTTCAAAGTATGTACAACATATTTTAGGAAAAAATTGTTGGAGGGCTTGGCCCATCTGGAATCTTACTGGTAGCCCTGGACAAAAATGAGGAAAACCCAGATATGGGCAAACCCAGCAGGCCCAAGTAAAACACAAATGGGTCCCACGGACCAATGTTATCTGGGACCTGTCCTCGCCTGTCAGTCCCCTTGGGCGGCAACAACGTTTTAATTAGGGACATTAGTAGATGCATGCAGAAGTAATTATGTATTGTTTCATTAAGTGCTACACTGCCCAGCACCTGTCTCTGATGCACTAAGGGAGTGGTCATTTTTTAACAACAGCGGGGGTTGGTGGATTTTTGCGCAAGTGGGTCGAAATCTTTTTGGTCCCCCCTGCGAGAGGGGTCGAAATTTTTTTGGTCCCCCCCTCCAGGCAGGTGGAAATTGAGCGCAGTAATGCGCGGGCTTTTCTGCTAAAAAGGGGTGTAATTTTATTGGTACCCCCCTCAAGAGGGGTCCAAATTCTTTTGGTCCCCCCCTTCAAGGTGTCCACCAACCCCCCCTGTTGTTAAAAAATGACCACTCCCTAAGCTGGGTTACCTGTATATGTCCCTATTACTATAGCCGTCCACTTGGTACGGATTAGTGGTAATTAACAAGGTTATAACAGGGAGAGCCCAGGACTAAGACTGATGCAAGGCGCTCATTGTAATAATGTGGCGCACGCTTGTCTGCACCTGTAAACTAACTCCTTGTGATTAGCCATAGTGAAAACACAATTTACACATTGGTATATGCAGTCTTTGCGAAAACATGCAGGACAGTGGCAATGTCCTTCTAAAATGCCACCGGTCCAGCAGATTCACAAGTGTAGCAGGACCGAATGTCCAGTTGGGCTTCTAAAGCTGCAATAAGTTTGTCAATATACTGTGTAAAACTATATATATCCTGATTTGGCCATAAATGGTTACAAATAAAATGTATTTCTAGTGGAAAAAACTCTTCCATACTAAAAATGCAGAAACATCAGATATGTGGCTATCCGGTTCTCCAAAAATGTAGCCGGTCCTTCAACATTGAGAATCTGCAGGACCGAATGTCCTGTGGGATGAAAAGGTTTTCACAAAGACTGTATCACCAACCACTCTGGCTTACAATGATACATGTCTCATGACATTGGTACAATTGAAATGTTTTTGACCGGGTGACGTCTTTGACTGGGTGACATCATTCACAAGTGACAGCTAACCAGGACTCCCTCATTGGCGCTGGATAAAGAGTTTTATTTTTTATGAAATACAGCAGTCCCATTGACTTAACCAAAGAACGCCGTATTGCACACCCCCTGTGAAATAACCCATGGCCGTATTTCACGGCCCTGTGACGTCATCAAAACGGCGGTTTGTTTACATTTGAACGGCGTAGAAAGAAGCCAATTTAGCCTTTTTAGGCTCCCCCCTACTATAATTTTGGTATTTTGAATCGAAAAAGATAAAAAATAAACACAAAGGAACACTCGTTTTAGACTGTTGACTAGGTTATTTCACTTGTTGGCCCCTGGGCCGCATTTCACTTGGCCTACGGCCTCGTGAAATACGGCCCAGGGGCCAACGCGTGAAATAACCTAGTCAACAGACTAAAACTCGTGGACCTTTGTCTATGTATTGTTATATATCCCCCCCCCCCATAAATTCTGATAAATTTGTGTTGTTTTCTTTTCTCACTCACACCCCCTACCCCACTACTCAAGCTTATGAAGAAATTTCTCATTAAAGTCTTGCTCAAAAAGGACAGTAATCGTTCCATGGGAAATTATATCATCCCAATTTTTTTCTTATTTTGAATATAAATTTATTTTGAATGGAAACATCATCATCCATAAGGAAACAATATCATCCTGGAGCAAATTACATCAGGCCTCACTTCTCAATAATTACTCTGTATATAGGGAAAGTTTTATCCCTATTTTGGCTAGATGCAAAGTACATGTTTTTCCACTCCTTAAATAACGTTTAACCAACTTTAAACCAACCTCAACTTGTTACCTGGGATGTTCAAAATATTGTTTCTGGGTGCAAAAGATTATACAATATATCCTGAGAGAACTATAGGGAAAGTTAATTACTTTAAGATGCTATTCCATGCACATATGTACTATCACCATATGATCCTTTTACATATCACTCCAAACACAAAGCCAGATAACTCAGAAATTAGCTTGGGACCCTCCTATTTTCTTTACACCATTTGAGACTTATAATTACCTATAATAGGGCCCTCATGGCGAAAATCCTGACGAAATCAAATTACTTCTAGACTATGAGGTCTACACACCTTAAAAGGGGGTCTACCCCCAAGCCCCACTAAGTGTAAATGTAGATAAAAACAAGGTGGTCTCTCAGAACATCAGGGATATACTTTTAAGATAACACAAGAATGATTTGATTGTCTTGATTTGTGACTTATGCTATGCTTGTAAGATCACCAAGCAAAAAATGTCCACATTCTTCGGTGAGTATGCCAGTACTTACTGCAACGTTTATTGTGATTAGCATATTTAGTACTTGTTTAAAACATTTCCACTCTTTCCTGTATACCTTTGTAAATGGCCTACAGCCTGTATTTTCTATTTGATTTTTGTAACTTTACAGAATAAAAGCACTCAGGAAACCGCTACCTTGTTGTCGAACACCACAGACATGGCAGTCGACACAATGACTGACGCAATGGAAGTAACCGACACCTTGTTGCAGAACAACGTGACAGACATAACAACGACTGCCGGAATGCCAGCTATGATGAACAACTCCTACACCAGCACTACCGCACAGCCCCAGCTACCCACAACATTTGTGGTTTTCTTCTTCACCATGAGATTCTTATTCCCTGGGTTTGCCATATTTGGTAATGCACTCACCATCATGGCAGTGGCTCGCTTTGAAAACCTCCAAAACAACACAAATTTTCTGATCTGTAGCCTGGCTATTGCTGATATGTTAGCTGCGTGCCTCAGCCCAGTCACCTTAGCCCGCCATGTTCTGTCTGACCACCCGGCTTTCGTACCCCTCTGCCTCACCGACAAAATACTCGGTCTGATCGCCATGGCTGCCAATCTCTTCAGTATTCTGGGGATTGCCATAGACCGTTACTTGTTCATCGCCCACGCTCTGCACTACCCACTTTGGGTCACACGCACCAAGACCTGCACATTCATTGCTATCACCTGGGCTTTTGTAGTTACTGAAATAACTGCCATCCTTTTATCATCGTATCATCTTGTTAATGGTCTAGCTTGCACATACTCTGCTATGATCTCAAAGCTACCATACGGGCAATTCCTCATGCCACAGGTATACATCTTAGCCACTTTCACTGTTTTGTTTTATGTAGCAATTAGCAGGATAGCCCACAAGCAGGGAAAGGCTATTGCTGCGCTCAACCAGCCCTTTGACACCTACGAAGCCTTTCTGATCCGACAGCACAAAAAGATAGCTAAGATGCTGATCATTGTCTTGGGCACCTACTTTGCATGTTATCTTCCCCTGCTTATCGCCATTCAAATCCGCGGTTCCTCACCCTCCATGTCCTGGCTGTATGTTGAGAAGGTTACAATCCTTGTCTACTGGATGAATACTTGGCTGAATCCGATAATCTATGCTTGGAAGAACGAGGAGCTTAGAGTAGCTTTCCGTAAACTACTGGGTATGAAACCAAGTACTGTTGTTAACCCTGGCTAGAAACCCTCAGGGAGCATTCATTATGTGTACAGGCAAGGGAAAAGGGACATCCAACGGAAAAGTCAACTTTAAAATAGATATCATAAGCTTTCCAGCTATATAATACACAAGAGGATATCATTTCTAGTTTTTGACAAATGCCTATATGAATAAGGTTGGACATTGCCCTATCCAAAACCCCAATAAGCTTTAAGTCTCATAGTTTCCAAGATATCTCTATCTAATTAGCATAATTCTTCTTTATTTTCTTTATTTGGAATGAAAATCCTGTTTCCATGTCAACACATATCAACAAATACTGCCATTTAGGCTCTAAAACGTTATTTATACATTCAAATAAGGAAGCTTTTTAATAAAAATGGAATGCTTTAAATAAATTCTCCAGAAAAAAAGTACCAAAAAGCAAATATGAGCCTTTTATTTTCTATTTTAGGCCACGATGGAGCCCCCTGTTGGCTAAAACTGGTACTAATCCAATGGGGAGACCCCTTTCTGCTTGCCTGCTCACATATACTGTGGTCGTAACTTATTTCACTGTTTGTATGTTTTCACTATATTCATGTAAAAGTAAAAGCTGCAAATTCATGAATAACACAAATACTTCTACAGTTAGTACTGCCATCCCCATTTAATGTTCAACATCAGTTAATATCTAACAGATACTGCATTGTTGTGTTAATTCTTGTCTCCCTCCACTTCAAGGGAGGCACCTATCATTTTGCCAACCCAGCCTGACCTGGCTGGTATTACCTGGTTGCAGTTCCTGCATGGTTACGTCACCCTAGCCAGTTACGTCACCCGGCCCAGTTACGTCACCCAGCCCGGTTATGTCACCCAACCCAGTTATGCCACCCGGCCCGGTTGTCTGTCCAGCCCAGCTCCAATAAAAACCTGAGTGTCCGACCCGGACAGCCAGAGGTCGTCACCGTTGGTGGCCTGCTATATAAGGCTCTGACAGAACTTAGGACCAACACTGCTCCCCACACGGATCATCCACCCATTTGGTTAAGAAGCACCTGGTCCAGTTCTGCCAGATCATCTAGCTGAAGTCTATACACTGAGTGTGGCTGTGATCATTGACTGTAAAACCTGTCTACACCTGAATAAAGAAGGCTCTTCAAACTGTACAACCACCTGAGTCTGTTCCTTGGGAGAATAGCTTGAAGTCATAAGATCCTTACAATCATTAGTAGTCAGATACTTGGACGGCAACCTGATAGCCCTAGTCCTAGCCTATCCCAGTACAACGATCACTACACTATTATTGCACCAAATATGACAGTATGCTATCTGAAAAAGTTTAGATACAGGTACAGTTCCCCTACGGGCCTTTTGGGAAGTACAAACTGGAAAATACTGGAAAAGAATCTCAAACCTTCCAAGCTCCCATGTTCTCAGGAAATGCTACTTAAGCTTGTATAACCTATGTGTAGAAGACCAGATTAACTGGTGTGGTAACATCTTCAGTGGGACATACAGCAATCTATGGGACACACAAAGAACTCACAATAGCCCAGTTCCAATTGGAACACTGGCCAAAGCTGTATATAATTAATATAAATCTAGTATTATGGGTGAAATAAATGAAGCGAAAGAGGATAAGAAACTCGGAACATAAAGGACATTTAAAACATAATTCACTATCTCCTTAATTTAAACAATTGTATTACAAGTATGTCCTAGCACAATTTAGGCTCAGTTCACATAACGTAGGGATTGAGACTGGTTTGCACCATTGTCTCTATTGACTGAGTTGATGTGTGGATGATGAGGTACATTTCCTCACAAAGCGTGCATTTCATGATGAATACAGAGAGACATTTGAGACTTTTTATACTAGACTACCTAAGAATGTCTGACACTGATAAATTGGAGAAGGTTATGAAAACACCAGAGCATACTGTTATCAATGCACTGGGTAAATGTGTATATATTGCTTTCAAACAATGACTACAAGTTTGAGATTAATGTTAATGTGTTTGCAGATTTAAAATGTTTGAAAGTTCACTATATAATAATACAGTTGATGTGTTTGTAGGTCCTTGATGTTTAAAAGTTTAATTTGTAATACAAATCTGTGACCCAACTGGGTCTGTATGCCATCCATCCTTATCTCTGTGTGCTTGCACATATGTACTTTCCTAGCCAATTTACACGTGTGTAGTCAAGTACTGTAGTGTAGTACATTACCATTTGGCTTGTATTTTAAGATAGTCAGTAGATAGTAGATGGTTTATATAAAACCTTTATGTATGACACATGGGTCAAAAAGGCAATTACAGCTTTATTTTAAAAATTGCTTTATCTGGCTTTATCTGGCATATGTCCAGCTGTGGCCAACATCCCAGGGCACAAAAATACACCACCATGGTGCATGACTTACTTATATACCAGGTACTGAAACCCAACTGTTAATCCACGCTGTTCATCTGCACCCCTCAGCAGATTGGGCATTTTCCAGCCTTTTCAAGCAGTGTCAAAAGTGAAAGTATCGTGCTGATAGTTTTAGCAAATCTGACCATGGATGTTTTGATGTAACATATTCCCATATTATAGAGCGAATGTTTGTTGTGTGCTTTCTAGAAATAGATTATAGAGGCGAAACTAATTATGAAATAGCAATGAGATCTTTTACTCGAGCCATTTACTTTTGGATAATACAACGAAAGATCCATTTATACTTCTATACAGTCATGAAGTATAGGTAAAAAGTTTTAAAGTTCATCTACATCTTTTAGTTAAATGGCATTTATTTAATGACCAAATGGCACACAAAAAACGTTTTGATACTAATTTAAAGCTAAGACATTATGGAATATGAATTTTTCATTAGAGAAAAATGTTTTCAAAATTGTGGATTCTGTTGCCATGGCAACAAGGTTCTAAAATAATGAAATTTCAAATTTTTCACTCTTTTACAAGGCAAAGTTGCCATGACAACCAGAGTGATACCTTTTAGCTAAATGTTTTAAGAGGGGTAGTTCGGAAACTAAATTATCTTTTAAATGAGACCATTTAGGGCATTGTATCTTGGCTGGTCTCTGAAAAAGACCCATTCAAAGTTGGTAGCAAAATGTTGAATTTTTGCATTTTTTTGCCATTTGACTCAAAATGGATGTTTCACCCCATTACTTGTACAGCATGATCAAACATACCAAAAACATGAAAATTTACTTGCACAAAATATCAAATGCTGACAGTGACGATGAAAACGGTACAGATTGGGGTCTCCTTAAGAAAAAATGTGTCTATTGTAATAATAAGAGGTCTATATGTGATAAAAGTCAGCTGTTCTATGTGAAATGTATGACAAAATCATGCTTTTCGGGGCCGGGCTTCTTAAAATCCTGATCCAAAGCATATTTCTCGATCCAAAATGGCGGACATTGGGAGGATTTATCCCGCATTATCAAGCATAATGGATTTATAACCAACAATTGATGGTTTCTAGTACAGTATGTCTACAAAATATTACTATATTGCAAGACTCACAACAATAGTAACCACAATTAGCCCTTGAGAAGTATTGCTGAGAAGTTTGAAGTTTGAAGTTTAAATATTTTTATTGGCTATAAAGCATCATTACAAAGAATCTTTTCAGTTTACAGCCAAGTGGACAGCAAATACATAGATATAACAGTTTTGTCGGACAGTAGTAAATCATTCACAGTTGGGCGCTTCAGAGTTTGAGTGTTCAATTCTCCCTGATTTAATGGTATTTATGGGTATATATGCCCAAAAAGGACACTTTCCCACCAATTATTAATGAGAAAAACATAAATTGCTCAACAATTATAGATTCTTTACTCTATATTCATGGTATATATGCATGTATCAATTTCCTGGAACAAAAGAAAACCCTTCACAGCCTAATTCATGTGGATATACTAGAGAGGCAAAGTAGGTGTATTCACTGACCGTTTCTTGGTGACTGGAGCTATAGCTAATGTCATTGGCTAATAAGCCTCGATGTATACTAAAGAGTGTCCACAATTCCCTTATGGGATATGTCCTCTTTAATCATTGATGTATTTTTATACAGTCACTACTCATTAAATGGTAAAGGTTTTGAGGAATTGAAATTGTGACATTCTAATGTGAGGATAATGGCTATCGTTAATTGTGAGATTTAAACCTGTGGTTATTATTTCATGCTTTATGTATAATCTGGTTTAATTAGGCCAAAGAAATAAAAGGTCTCTTTCAGGTTACCTGACTATACCTACCGAAACAGGGGCGACCCTAGACATTTTTATCGAATTTTGAAAAATCCACATATTTTTGGTCATTTTTTTGTGAGTCAATTTTACCTTTAGTCATCTTAAAAGGAACAGGTGTTTACTTACAAAGTTATGGAGATTTCGAAATGTGTTTTCAGTGGCTTTCCACTGACACATTGGTTTAATTATTTGCAATAATATTTTGTAGGGAGAAAGCCATGTTATGTAATTGTTTTTGAACAACTTTAGCTTTTATTGCCGATAATGATTCTTGAGACACTTTACAATGTATGACATACATGTGAGTCCAATCCAGCACTGTTATGAGGTAAATATATGTGATGATCATACACAAGGACAATCATTATAAAAAAATGATTGCAATATTGGCTACTAGTTTGCTTTATCATGAATGACTTTGTCTTACCCTATCCAATAAACCACTATACCTTCACGTAACACAATCACACCTTGAACTTATATTATTCTTAATCATAGTTAAGTCTGCTATCAGGATATCTTGATATGGAGAAGGTATAACTATTGAATTAATACTATTATAAAGTATTTATAGACATCTATCATGAAGGGGGAGGCCTTTTTTTTCAACATGTTCGGGGGTGGAGGCATTTTTTGTCAACCTGTTCGAAGGGGAGGGGGGGGGGTATTTTCTTTTGCTCATTAGGAGGTGTTTTTTTTTTTACATATTCATTATGCCAAACGTCAGGCCTCCCCCCCTGCCATAGATAATGAATGTTCCTTTACCATGAGAATATGCATGGTATACAGTTAAATCTGGGGAAGTGCTTCAAAATCAACCTTCTTTTACAAATTGTTTATTTGCATCAATCATAAATGATTTTCTGATACATGCACAAAGAAGTTTTCTGATCAACCGAATAAGGTATACATTCTCAATTCTGTATATACATTGATTGCATGGAGCTTGAGAGTAGCAGGAGTACAAAGCAGTCTCGGGCCCAACTGTATATTATCCTTGGACTCGCTAGAAGGAGGAAATATATAATATATCGAAGATAGATATTAAATAAGGAGAGACAATGAAATATATATTTGGCCTTAATTGTCTGTGGCTGGGCTACTGCCCTATTTCATTAACAACAGACAAATCCTTATTTTAATTAGGGATTTATAGGAGGACCCTCAGTTTGCTGGTGTGGGTCATGGTGGTATGAGAGGCACTGTTTGTTGTGGGGTGGTATCCAAGGAGGTGAGTTACCAGGCAGTGACGGGAAGTGCCACCGGGTAACCTGGAAGTAGATATGGGGAGGTGGACTTACAACCCTAACCCAGTCAGAGTCACTTGTAGCTTAGTCTTATAATGATACTCACAATGCTAGATATCAGAGCTCAGGACATCATGGGTTTGAGTCCCACCTAGGTCCAATCGGTAGTAATTTGTAAATTGGTACAATGAACCTAAATTATACTAATGCACCTAGTCAGATAGTTAATAGGTGATATTACTATATCAGTATAACCGTATTTATGCTTCAAATGGGGTACATAAATGATTTTTTATAATGACATCATGTGCCAAGGTGGGATTTGAACCCACGGTGTCATGCAAAACTCCATTCATGATGATGTGACCATAGCTGACCAATCAATGGTTGAGCATTAAGAAATGATCCAGGTCCTGGATCATTTTCTAACTAGGTTACAATTACTAAATACAAAAATTTCCAGGCCAATTCCTGCCTGGCAGAATCAATGGATTGATAGATTGATGGATGGATTGATCGAGGCTGAGTGCAGGGCAGTCCTTTCCAGTCCAGATTAGTTCAGTCCACAACTGTCTTGTTCCTTAACCCCACTGCAGGTGGCGCCAGGTTGACTTACATGTGGTTAGTTCCAACTACCACCACTGGGTGGAGTGACTGAAATATTCACCTGGTTTTGTATCGGCTTACAGGCAATAATTATGTTAAAGCTTGACCGTCATGGTTGAAGTGAGGCCAAAAGCACTTTTGAATATAGTTCAGTTTTCATTCACAAGAGGGCTCTTAAGGGCTGAGAGCTCAGCTCTTACAGGCACAAGATAGGGTGAATATGTTGTATCTGGACAATGCTCATGGTCCCCTGTCTAAACACTACTGCCCTCTGGTGGAACTGTTATTTTAGGCCATGTATGGAAAATGCTGAACTTATTCCCTGACGGCCCAGCTTTAACTGAAGGTCTAGACTGTGGCCTGAATCTATAGTATAGAGGTAGGACCTAAGGGTACAGTACGGCCGAAGCCCCGCTAGAGCAGTAACCAGTGACTCTGCTACTTTACCGTCCAACTGTCTATATATTCACCAATATTTCAAAGACAAATTCATTTGTGGAATAAACATGTACAAAAAGTAAATAGTATGCTGTCTTCTTCTGTCAACAAGGTAGAAGGTGAGATCATGGACTTTAGGCAACTCAAAAGAAATCTGGTTTCTCATCACCGTGCGCATCATATAAACCAGGTTTTTGAGAAAACCTTATTTTTTTGCAAATTTTTAATGAAAAACATGAGAAAAACTGAAACGTGAAATTTGTAAAGTCTATATTTTGCTTTATGTTTTGGCCCCTTAGTAAAAAAGAAAAAAGTTCAATAAAAAAAAAGTCCTTGTCATATTTTTCAGTGCTGGGTGATGAGAAACGAGTTTTTTTTGGAGTGGCCATATGATTCGCAAATACGGGATAGCTCTCCCAGGTGCGCGGACAAACGTTAACAGCGCAATCTTAATCTTACATCTTAATCTTACATCTTAAAATGTCTTTATCTACCCAGAAAGAAAAACAAAGAAAAAAACGGGGGTTGGGGGGTAGAGCCCCCCTTTACATACTACCATGGAAAATATTCCCTTATCATTTAGCCAATCCTACAATGGACTGTGTAGTTTAAGATAGAATTATGATAGGTTAAGATTAGATTAAGCCTAATTTTAAGATAATTAAGACTTTCTTAATTATGTGTTAAGGAAGATTAAGACTAATTTTAAGGTAATTAAGACTATCTTGATTCTGTATTAAGATTGGGCTGTTAACATTTGCCCGGGCACCTAGGAGAGTTATCCCGGGCGTGCTGCATAATCATATATCAATATTTGGACTTATTCAATCGACACACAAACGACAGGAGACTTTAGATGATGATAAGCATTTGCTTCTTTATCAATCATTATCAGATTTCCATTTATATCAATTGATGAACTGTGTGACAACCACAGCAAGTTATAAAACTTGCTCATTAAATAGATTAACAGACAAGAATTTTGAAAACTGTTAATGATGCATTGAGAACTTGCATGACTTTCGCAGAAGGTATGTAAACTTAGTACGGCCGTTTTATCCTGATAATTTACAGATCAGCCGACGGTTCCCTTTGGTATATTGCAAAAGAAAAAACTTTTTCTTTTTTTTCAGAATATTTGCAAAAAGAAGGGGATAATCCCTAATCTTTGTTGCAGAGTGATTCAGTTTCCAATATAGTGACTTACTGCAATGGTGTAATTCAATTGCATCGTAGGACTTTTATATATGTGTAGAGTTCGTCTTTAGGTAATTCGATTAAATAAGGACTCGAACTGCAGTTTTCATGTAGAGATGCAAGAAACAGGATTTTATTAGCGTTCACCTGTACAATAAAGCTAGTCCTTGAGGTATATGAGGTTCGATCGGTATATGATTATCTTTCGATGCTTTCAATATGTTATACAGTCAGAGACCTGAGAAGGTCTGCCAGAGCAAGGGGGTGAGGACAGCTTATATACTGTCCGCCTCCGATAGGGGTGCCCCCTGGCTCCGGCCGCCCGAACTACCTTGTAGGCGTTCGATTACAATACTAATATTAGTGTCCCTACACCACCCCCCCCAGACATTACATACGCTTACGTTTTTAAATATATGTACAATATAATATAAACTCATACAACTGAGTTTATTTTAGTAAAGCGTTATGTTACGTCGTGAACACAGTAGGGTATATAAAAATATACAAAACTAATATTATTTACATAGGTGGTAATATATTCGAACGGCTCGACACATTTCGAATGATTAAGGACACTTGTATAGTATATATACAAACATATACAGATTAGCGACTAGAACAATTTGACATCTCTCATGACAAAAAAAACAACACAGGAACAAAAAAACTGAAGATCCGGGCAGCCATCCTAACCTTTTTCAACATTGGTTAGGCACGAAGTACCATCCTTTCGGAAGGACTCGGGTGTGTGGTGCTCTCCTCTTCAACAGCCGTCCTGTCCCAAACTGGACAGGCACGTTCCTTCGAACGGGTTAGTGGTGCTCTCCTCTTCATTCTCGTACTGCTGCCTCTGTTCTAACTGAACAGACACGTTCTTCCGAACGGGTGAATGGTGCTCTCCTCTTCAGATGTATGGTCACCGTATTCATCTTGCGTACTTCGGTTACTGCTGTTTGATGGTTCAGTAGACGTTCATACTACACTAACTCGTTCTCTTTCGAATATCAAATCACTCCTATTTTCTCACTCTTGAATCGTGGGCTCACCCCTCCTCACTCTGGTTCTTTAGCAGTTCCAGAGCGGATTCGCGGGTGCCATCCCATTCGTCCAAGAACACTCCAAATACCTGCTGGAACTTGACGTTCATAGCCTCGTTCCGGTCATTTGACTCCTGCAGGCGTTTCTGAGCCAAAGCAGTCCGTGATGCGGCTAGCTTGGCTTCGTTCCGAATTTTATTCGTTTCGGCGGCCAGAAGCGCCTCATTATCTTTTTCCAGGTTCGTTCTGGTTCTGGCCTCCTGTTCAACCAGAGAGCGGGCAAACAAGTTCGCCACCCCCTGGTTGTATCGGACAGCCAATTCCCTCTGAGTTTCCTGGAAGTCGTCCACTGCCTGCTGGGCTTGGGCGCACACCACTTTGTCACTCGGATCAAAATACAGATCCACCGGTCTCGTGCTCAGTCGGGGCCTATTGTCCGGAATCTGAGTCAGTACAGGTTCGACACGGGCCGGAACCTTCTGTGCGCTCAATTCTGGGAAATCACCCGTCTCCGGCTCACGGGCCGGTTCTTTCCGGTCGAACCAAGCAGGTGGATTATCACTCTGCGAAGCTGACGCTGATGCCGAACCTGCTGACGAGGACGGACGTGACTCCGACCCCCCACTCATTGGTGACTGATAGTCAGTCGAATCTCTCCGTTTCTGCTGCTTCGATCTGGAGTCACGAGCCACAGCCAGGGGCTTCTTAAACTCCGATCTTTCGGGAGAATCGGACCGAGATTTCTTTCCTTTGACACTTGCTGGGCTGCGGCTAGCTCGCCTTTTCTCGTCAATTTTTGCCTTGGGTGGATCACCCCTCCATTCACACACTCTAGAGAAGAGTTCGTTCTTCATCTGAAATTTACCTCTAGCTCTCACTAGGGCAACTCTCGCACATAGCTTGCCCTTCGTGGACTCGTGCACATTACAGAACGAATCTGTCTTCACGCCGATGTGCTTAAAGTCCGAAGGGATCATTTTATTATATTCTGTCATCACTTTATCATGCAGACTCACTACTTTCTCGCGTGCTGCACTCAGTCCGGGGCTGTGGCAAAACTTCAGATGTCGAAGCATCACACCCCTTCTGGGAGTAACGCAACCATTGCAGGTTGCGCTATCCCGCTGCCCTTTCGAATTGGCACATTCGTACACCACCGTGTGGTGGAAGTGCCGTTCGCATAGATGTCTCAGGAACCGCATTGCTGTCGGATATGTCCTGTCCGTTCCTTTCTCTTCTATACAAATGGTGAACGGACAATATCGCTCACCGTCTTTCTGATACCAACATAAGTAGGCCCAGCGCAATTTCGACTTCTGGTCTCTTATGTAGTAGCTTTCAGGATATTTGGTCAGTTGTTTGAACCATTCTAGATAGAAATCTGATGGCAAGGGATCGTCTTCGGTTTCCCGAATCCAATCCTCGTCATCGCTTTCGTCATTCATATTACGGGGTTCGGGGCAACCGTACGCTTTCTTGCCCTTCGCACATTCCTCGAACGAACCCGGAATGAAGTGTGCGAACTTCGCCTCACTATTCTTCCAGATTCGTTGATTTCTTTCCCGTTCTTCCTCATCTTTTGATCCCTCTTCACCCTCTCCCTCTTCTTCCTCCTCTGGTTCCTCCTCATTCGGAACCTCCATCTTGTCCTCCGGATCCTGTGTGTTTGGATCCGGATCGGTTTCCGGAGGTTCGTCACCCGAATCTGGTCCAGACTCGTCGTCCGGACTATCTACGGGTTCAGTCACTTTGATTGCCTTCTTAGTGGCTCCTTTGATAATACCACTGACCTTGGCGGCGGCAGCAGCCTGAACGGCAGCCATCCGTCCCTCCAGTGGATTATCACTCGAAGGATCTTTCCTGCCCACTACCTCTGTGACTTTAGCAATCACTTTCGGAGGCACAGTCATTTTTGTGTCTTTCTTAGATTCCTTCAACTTCTTTTTTTCTTTCGCTGACAGAACCGGTGTGAAGGCACCCTGGTCACTGTCAGATTCGGTGTCGGTCAGAGACTTTTTCTTCGTCTTTCCCTTCACGCCTTTAACTTTCGTTTTCTTTGGGGTCTCCTCTCCTTCGGTTTCGCTCCCTGTTGACACACCACCTTTTTGTTTGGCGGCCTTCAGGATTGCTTTGCCCTTTCGGATGGAAGCCAGTCGCTCTTTATGTTGAGCAGAGCTCAGCTCTTCCTCTTCCCCGGGAACATATGCCCTAGTGGCATAGGTCCCCTCTCGAATCATCGTACTGATGATTCCGTTCAACTTTTCCTCCGGCTCGGAACACTCTTCCAGTCGACGAAGCAACTCGTCTCCATCCAGAGTGTAGAGCCTCGGGGTGCCCGGATGCTCCGCTCGTTCTACCCAGTCCTCTGCAGTCCTGGGTTCTTTCTCCATATCGGGTTCCCGGTACAATACCTCTCCCGCGGTATCCATTCCGGTCACCCCCATTCCAGTATGGTCAGTCAATACATGTGGTAGGTTCGGAAGGCGATTCTGCCGATATGCGATTTCGCAATCGAACATCGCCCTCCGGAACGACTGACTCACTTGCAGTCCAGCCTCAGTCCGATTGTAAAACAGCAGCCATTCGGATGGCAGTGCTGCGTATTCTGTCGGGGATAGGAAGTGCCGAACGCAGTCCCTAGTGGTTGCGTCCCAACACTTTCGGTCTCCTTCTAGGATCCGGTCGTGAATATGAACTTCCCGACCGTCGTACCTCGATTTAAATCCATCCAGATTCGGTTCGAGCAGCGGCTCCTCCGATCGTTCCAGGATTTCCTCAATCTCCATTCCCATAACCTCCTCTGCTTCGGAAATATCCTCATTCAATGCACTTTCTTCGTTCTTGGTTACTGGCGACATCGCCTCGGTCTCCATAAATGCTTCGGACACCTCGTCGAGGGCCGATCGTTCGGAATGAGAGCCAGACGCCGAAGCCATCGTGACACTCAAAAAGTTCTTTCACTCGTTTATAACGGAATGACAGGTACCAGGACCCTTTCTACGGGATCCTGGCGACTTCACCCACCTGCTATTCACCGAGTTCACTTTCAATCAGTCTTTATCTCCTCGCTTTTGTGCTCTGATACGCTTCCCCTTGCTCTGTCCGGCGAACCGTAAACAAATATGGCGGATTGCTGACCCGCGTCGACCTTTGCGCACGCGCGTTGGTCTCGCGAGATACCGCGCATTCGGCGAGACTTCGGTTTCCCGCGCTTGCAAAAATATAAACAATCATTCATCCTTCCCGCGCGTCACGCATTACGATCAGGTAATTATAGCACTGATATCCTCACCGCCCTGTCGAATTCATCTCGAGTCATTATGGATTTAAATACGGATAGCAACTACTAATCCGCCGGATTATCCGTCCATTACCCACTGGCACATTCACAGGTAAGTTTGTTGGATCTCTGACTTTTATCGTGATCATTCCTACATAGAAGACGAATTACCCGGTTGCCCCGGTAATTATGACAATATTTAACTGATTACATCGTTGTGTTTCAGGTTAGGTAACAGCACCCCTCACCCTCAACCTAGGGCTGCGACGAACCCCTACTGGATTCTCCTTACACCTGACATTCGGAGAGGTTTTCGCCCGTTCCCTCTTAGCCACAGAGGGGACAGTCCTTCTCTTCCTGTCTACACCTGCCGAGACATTCTTTGTTTTCTCCGATCTTTTTGGAGATGCTTTAATTTGCACCGCTTCCTTCTTCACTTTCCTGGGCCTACCCGGGCCCCTCTTCTCGATTACTCTATCTAAATCCCTTTTCATCTCATCTTTTTCTTCCTGTCCCATTTTGAACATTTCCGAGGAGTACTCTCTCCCCTTCCATGGTTTCAACCGGGCCACATTCGATTTCTGATTCCTCCCGAAGGTATCTCTCATCAGGACTGTATCATCACTTACTCTCTGGGTAATCCTCCACGGACCATCCCAATTATCTCTCAGCTTGATGCCAACCAGAGGTTCGTGGTATCTCGCTACTAAGTCCCCTACCGCAAACCGCCGAACCTTTAGGTTAGTATCATAGCCCACTTTCTGCCATTTAGCTGTCTTTCCTAATTCCTTTCTTACTAATTCGTACGCCTTCCGGAATTGCTCCTTCAACGCTTCCACAAACATGATCTGACACGGGACATCTGGATTCATACCCACTACTCCGAACACTAGGTCCGCTGGCATAATCAGATCCTCCCCGAATACTAACAGATTCGGAGAGCAGTTTGTACTCGCATGTACCGTGCTATTATAAGCATGGCAAACAAAGTCACACTGCTCATCCCAATCATCCATCTCTTGATTTACTAAACTCTTCAGGACCTGTATCAGGGTACGATTGAATCTTTCCACCTGACCATCACTCTGTGGTCGATACGGATTGGTTCGGGTCTTGCAAATGGCCAATTGATGACACATTTCCTGCCATAGATTCGATTCGAACTCTCTCCCTTGGTCGCTATGCAACATCAGAGGCACTCCCAAGTACAGTATCCATCCCTTCACTAACATTCTAGCACAAGTTGCTGCTTTATGATCCTTCATTGGGAATACCTTCGTATACTTCGTATAGTAATCCGTTACTACCATCATACATGTATTTCCTTCCGGAGTTGTCACAAATCCTGTAATTATATCTACTGCCACTCTTGCGAACCTTACTCCAAACAGTTCCTGGGTTAAGGGCATTTTTCCCAACCCAGGTCCGGGCTTGCTCGTACAACATTTCGGACAAGTGTCTATCCATCTCAACAGATCCGTACTCATACCTGGCCAGTAATACATTCTAGCCAGCCTTTCCAGAGACCGTTTTCTCCCAAAATGGCCACTGGTCCGATGCCCATGGCAAAAGAACATTATATCCCTTCGCATGGCAGTAGGAATAAAGATCTGTCTCGACTTATTTCCCAACGCATTCGTCTTCCACCTATAGATCAGTCCATTCACCACTTCTAACTCTGTCCATTGAGCTATTAGTCGCCTCATCTCCCTATTCTCCAACGATACTGCTGGCCGACTCGGGATCCTTCCTTCTATAAGTAACATCTTCAGACGGATACTATTCGCATCTCTCTTCTGGAAGCCCTTAATGGAGTTCTCGTCCCATTCTAGTATAACGGGTTCGAGATCTCTAAAAGGCTTTCGGACTCCTGCCAACACGGCATTATGCTTCCCACAATCATCACATCCGTCATTCTGACACTTCCTCACCGGGATTCGCGACAACGCGTCAGCGTTTACATGCTTAGCCCCCTTTCTATGCTGAATTTGGCTATGGTCCAATCCGAACTCGGATAGGTGTGCTAACCACCGTCCTATCATACCTTCTGCATCCTTAAAGTTTAATAACCACCGCAGGGAGGAGTGATCCGTACGTAAAGTAAAATCAGATCCCCACAAGAAGTGCTTATATTTCTTAGTATATACTACCACTGCCAATAATTCTCTCTTTGTCGTACAATAATTCCTTTGTGCCTTACTCATTGTATTGCTTGCAAATGCGATTGGAACCTCTTTCCCATCTTGGACTTGAGACAAAGCAGCCCCTATACTTTCATTGCTCGCATCAGTGTCTAATATGAAATGACCATCCGCAGTGGGGTATTTCAAAACTGGTGTTTCCACGAACAACCGTTTAATCAGTTCGAATGATTCCCCTTGTTCTTTCCCCCATGGAAACTTCTCCTTACGTCTCCCCGGGGTCCAGTGCGACAGACATTGTATTGGATAACTTATCCGGGAGTATCCTGGTAAGAAATCTCTATAATAAGAACAAAATCCTAGGAAGGATCTTACTTCTTTCGGTCCTTTAGGAATGCTCCAGTCTGTTACCGTCTTAACCTTTTCCGGATCAGCTTTCACCCCATCTGTTGAGATGATCCGTCCTAGATAGTTAATACTTTTCTGAAACATGTTACACTTTTTAGCTTTCAGCTTTAATCCATTCGAGATTATTCGCTGCAACACCAACTTCAAGTTCTCCAGGCATTCCTCGAATGTCTTTCCGAATATGATCACATCGTCCAGATATACTAGACATTTCTTCCACAATAAGTCATTCAGTAAAGTCTCCATCATTGCTTCAAACGTGGCCGGAGCATTACAGAGTCCGAATGGCATCACGTTATACTGGAACAACCCTACATGGCTCGAAAACGCAGTTTTCTCTTTGTCTTCTTCTTTCATGCCCACCTGCCAATAACCAGACTGCAAATCAATCGTACAAAACCATTTATTTCCTCCGAGGGAATCAATGGTCTCATCTATCCGGGGGAGCGGATACGAATTCTTCTTAGTCAAGCCATTCAGTTTTCGGTAGTCTATACAGAATCGGATACTCCCATCCTTCTTTGTTACCATACATACTGGACTACTCCAAGGACTGGTGCTCGGAGTTATTACCCTCTCTGCCAACATCTTCGTAATCTCTTCTTCCGCCACCACTTTCTTTGCTAGCGGGAGACGTCTATATGGTATCTTTACTGGATTTGCCCCTTCTGTGTTAATTGAGTGTAGGACTCGGTCCGTTCGGCCCAACGGCTCTCCGGGCCGCGCGAAGGCTGAACTACACCCAGTTAACATCTCCCTCAGGGCTTCTCTCTGTTCTTCCGTCTCTACTCCGGATCCCTCTATTAACTTTTTCAATCCTTCTTCCATTTCTTCATTGTTCGGGACTAGTCCACTTCCATTCTCAAGGCTACTGGTGACCGCTTCCGCGGATATCACTTCTCCTACTACAGTGCCTTTCTCTAGATAAATGGTTTTCGAACCCGGGTTCGTTATAGGGGCCACCCCCCATGCTATGTTGCCTATCAGGGTGTCGGCCGATTCCAACCCCTTCTTTCCCAACACTGTCACATTAGGTTCGAAAACCCCCGGAACGCCCCTCTTCATCCTACTGGAGGCTATTAACACATCACATGCCATTCCGGGAGGTATTTTTACCGTCTGTACCACACTCGCTACTCCACTAACCTCTCTTGCCAGGCATTGTATCCTGTCTTTGTAGGGACGATTTACTTTCAACATTCCAGTGACGGGGTCCAATTTTACCCCATATAAGGAAGCGAAATCCATCCCAATGATACCATCATCCTCTATCCCAGCGATAGTAGGGGAAATGACATATTCCCTACCACCCACCAAGATGATCATACAAGTTCTACCAAACGTTCGTATCTTGCTCCCATCAGCCGCACATGCATTTACCCTCGTTGTGAGGTCATCATCCATGTTCGACACCAGATCGTAGAATCTTTTCGACATAGCGGAGTGGCTAGCTCCGGTATCCAACAAAAATTCTCCCATTCTGCCGTTTACAGATACGGACACATACCATCTCTTTCCTCCCATCATAGAGGGATTACTTGCGAACCTCTTGATGTCGTCTGTCATGTCAAAGTTGAATCCGAATCCTTTCAAATACTCCAGACACGGATGTCCTTGGGGAAGGCGGATCCCCCCGATCCTGGATAGTTCTTCTACCCAACCTTCCTCTCTATTGGTGATCGGTTTCCCTTCTTTGCTCTCCATGGCAACTGTCTCACCAATACCCCCAGCCCCACATGTTTTCGGCTCATCAGCATTTCCCATGCTGCTGGGCGGATACATTACAGACTCCTCAATCGCGTTCGTATGGATTGTATCCTGGCATACTTTATCCGGGGTCGTCAGCTTGCCTTCACGGACAACCCCCTCTAATTTCCCGCCTCCTCTCTCTTTCTTTCTCTCCAAACTGGTTTCTCGGCCGTACATTCGGCTGCGAAATGTCCGGTCTCCTGGCACCTAAAACACTTCACCGTTGCTCGATCTAGCTTCGGTCGTTTCTGGTAGTCCAACAATCCTTTCATTTCTTCCATCATGGCCATTAACCGTTTCTCATTCTCTGATGACGCTCCTACCTGGGGAGTAGGGATGGGCTTAGAGCTTGCCTCTACTGGCTTCTCTTTCTCAGGTGGTTTACTACCATTTTTCTTCCACCGATTTTTCCGCTCCCACTTATCTCCCCCTATCGCTGCAATTCTTTCCTCCTCCGAACCATCGTCCGAATCACTTTCTTCTGGAGCGGCCGTATGTGCAGACGCCACTCTTTGGTTGGGTACGAACCCAGAAAGTAGTCGTTTCTTCTTTTCGTGCTGATCGATAGCCAAAAAGAAGTCCACCATTGAGGATCCTCGCCCCCATTCCTTCTGGACGAGTTCCGCATGGGACGGGTCCCTCAGTCCTTTTATGAAGTGTGTGAATAGTTCATCCAAGAAATATTCATCATCCCGTCTCCAATAAGGTCGAGCCTTTTGCAACAATCTTTGAAGCTCCAGTCCGAATACTTTCGGAGACTCTTTTGGTTTCTGTGTTCGTACCTGGAATTCCGACCAAGGATCGTTCGCGGACAGCACCCCAAAGATGTGTGTGGCGGCTGCTACCAATTGGTCATAGTTTCCATCTTCCCCATACGTTTCTCGCCAATCATCTACAGCTATGCGTCCCGGACCTTCGCTCAACCATTTAATCAGAGGACCCAAGGAAGCCTCCTTGTCCCACCCATGATAACGGTTATCGTCGCAAAAGTCTTGGTAGCTTTCCTTCCAATTCTCTCCATTGAACCGCCGGGGAGTTCGAACAGGCTTCCGGGCACTGTTCTGACTCCATACCAGTCTATCAGACTGCCTCCGGCTCCATTCCATTATTTCCGACTCATCTTCCCGGGTCCGACTGCAACAGTCTATCCCCATTCCTTGTATACAAGGATCGGATTCTACTATGGCAGCAACCCTCGGGCCCATAGATGATCGTTTTGTCAACCTCCTCGGAGCAGGGACTGGTCTGGGTGCCCCTCCTCTTGGATTTGGCTGAGTTCGTTCAGGACTGGGGGGGTAACCTCCGTACGAACCAGGGTTCGGCACAGGTCTGGCTCCTCCTCCCGGATTTGTTCCAGGGCTCGGAGCACCACTTGCCCCTCTGCTCGGAATCGATCCTCCCCCTTCATTATAGGACTGATGTCCTTCGTTCGATCCGGCTCCGGGCAATGGTGCCCGATACTGGTAGGTTATATTATATACCGGTGGTGGTGGCACCATATAGTTATGTCCTGCCAGCGTGTCGTCCGCAAAAGGATGCAGAGAGCCGTAACTGTGGTTCATTCGTTTTGGTGGGGCCTCACTCGTCAGATCATGGGTGCTAGAGATCTCTTTCTCCTCAGTTCCCCCATACGTGACCTTACGATAAGTCTCATTCGGGACAGTCCCTCCCTGGGTTCGTTCATACTTTCCTTCCGAAACAACCCCCCGTGTTTCGATGGGATCTACCGTAGTCAATATCGGACTAGGTGTGGATGCAACATGTTTAGGCAGCTTGGCTCCCTCATTCATTGGTTCCTGGCGCCTAGTCTCTTCTTCTTTGCGGATCTCTTCTATCTGACTCTGATAGGCCAAGTAGGTATCATTGATCTCATCTTTCTTTTTCTGAATATTTTCGAGGTCAGCCTTCATGTCGATTCGAGCTTGCTTCAACGCCTCTCGTTCTTGCTCGAACTGTTCCCGCAGGGCCTCGCCGGCTTTCTCTTCCTTTGAGTAATCAGCCTTGATTTTCTTGACCCTTTTGGATTGTCGTTCGATCTCGCTTTCATAGGTATCCCGAAGATCACGACTTCGGCGAGCCTCTTCCTTCTCTTTCTGGAGTTGTGCTTGCTCCTCGGTCAGACTATGTTGAGCAGTCTTCACTTTCTGTTGGACCTTGGCCAACTGAGAAGTTTCGAGAGCCAACTGTTCACTTATATATTTCCTATCCGCTTGGATTCTGGATTTTACTTCACTCAATTCCGCAGCTTCCTTCTGGTTCTGTGCGATGACCCTTGCTTTTTCGTGGGCCAATCGGATCAAATCCTCATTCATGGCTGTATGCCGATCCCTCATTGACTCCTCTTCTGCTTTCAATTTCTCGCAGTAGGCGTCATAATCAGGGACCTGTCGACCTCTTCTAGACAAGTCTCGTTCCATATGTCCGAGGTTCGGTTCGGAGGGAAGCATGTCCGCCCATGGGTTCCCTCTGAACGGATTGGTATTCGGCACCGTCCTGGGAGGAGGAAATTCTCCCGGAGTTCGAAAAATCAGACTCCTCTTTCGACCTTTTTTATTCTCTGGAGTATGCATTCGAGAGGCAATATCCCAGATTTCATTTATTTGGGCGACTGTGTAGTCCAATTCCCCATCTTCCAGCTCGGTTCCCGATCCTTCATCCCCCCCGTTCCTTGACTGAGCCTCTGCCAGGGTCAGTCCGCTATCTCCTACATAAAATCCTGGTCACGGCACCAGTGTAGAGTTCGTCTTTAGGTAATTCGATTAAATAAGGACTCGAACTGCAGTTTTCATGTAGAGATGCAAGAAACAGGATTTTATTAGCGTTCACCTGTACAATAAAGCTAGTCCTTGAGGTATATGAGGTTCGATCGGTATATGATTATCTTTCGATGCTTTCAATATGTTATACAGTCAGAGACCTGAGAAGGTCTGCCAGAGCAAGGGGGTGAGGACAGCTTATATACTGTCCGCCTCCGATAGGGGTGCCCCCTGGCTCCGGCCGCCCGAACTACCTTGTAGGCGTTCGATTACAATACTAATATTAGTGTCCCTACATATGTATCTGATGTATATAAAAGATATTATGGTTGGCCACTTTGATGAAAATAGATTATTTTACAATTTTAGCTGTAGAGTTCTTAATTATTGTTTCATTTATAAACCATAAAAACTGGCAGGTAGAGAAAAGAAGAAAAAGAAAGATGGGTGACTGAAAACTAACCTTTATTTTCTTCTGCTTACCACAAATTAATAATGACACAACATCTACACAACAGAAGCTATAATCTCAGATCCATTATATTCATCAAACATATGTTCCATAACCAAGAGACAACAGGCTCACTCTCACCAGATTGATGCAACTATTATTTGGCCGTACATGATCGGTGGCCGTACATGATCGGTGGCCATACATGATCGGCAGAGTACAAAATCCACCTGTTACCCCCTGTACAACGATATATAACTCATCTAACCACACCTACAGGCTGTAATGTATCTTTGGGGGTTTATTAGAAAAAAAACCTCTATAATTGTTCATTAAGATCCTTTTGGTTTTATTTAGTTCATATACATGTGACTAACTAAGGTATCCAACCTGAACCTAGGTTAAGAGTGGCTTGGTCTAAACAGGACCAAGACTTATCTTATAATTGTTATTGTTCTTTCCCTGTGAAGGAAAGGGTTCCCCGAGAAGATCCTCCACACACCTAATTTGCGTGGGAGGAGGGGAACCTTTCTATTCTGAGTTTTCTAGAATATAATGCATAATCGATATTGAAATACTGGGATTTTTTCCATATAGGAGTGCCCCTACAGCACAATTGCGATCAATATTTTGATGTTTGAGAACTGTATAAACTCAGAAATAAAGATAAATGTTTGTAAAAAAATATATATATATGTAGGGGCCAAAGGGGGGGATCAATGTACAACCGATCATGTACGTCACATGACGTACATAATCGGCTTGGAATGTCATGTAAAATTTTCTTAGAACCTACTGCTTCACATGACTTTGATTATACATGTTTAGACCTACATCATATATACACCTTGCTATGATTAATTTATGTTTTAAACATGGTCAGAAAGAGTATTTAAGGCAGTCAGAAGATAATGGCCACTCATGTACGTCACATGACGTACATGATCGGTATTGAAATGTCATGTAAAATTCTCTTACTCGTTGTATCTACACATGTCTAACATCTTACATGTCAAGACACACATCATATGTACACCTAGGTAAGGTTTATTTATGTTTTATCATGGTCAGAAAGGGTAGGGAAGTCAATAATCACCGATCATGTACGTCACCGATCATGTACATCACATGACGTACATGATCGGCATTGAAATGTCAAGTAAAATTCTCTTAATAGTCGAATCTACACATGTCTAACAGTTTACATGTCAAGACACACATCATATGTACACCTTGGTAAGGTTTACTTATGTTTTATCATGATCAGAAAGGCTGGGGCAGTCAATAATCACCGATCATGTACGTCATCGATCATGTAAGTCACCGATCATGTACGGCCACCAATCATGTACGGCCACCGATCATGTACGGCCATTTTTCACTTGCATTGGTTTGGTGAGAGTGAGCCAACAACCACAAAAAAGCAACTAAAGTGTAATAGACGGTGACTTAATTTTACCATATCAACTTACAGCTAGGTATCTCGGTGGATACCGAAGTAGTAGCAGTATTATGATACCATCAGTAACCTTGACAAGGGTTTCTGTATCATAAGGTTTCTATTTAGCATGAGCTCTAGCCTAGTGTCCTGGAGCACAGTCTAAGCTACATTACTTTAGAAAAGAAAACAGTCCCCCTTATATTAGTCTCCGGAGCGAACAACTGCAAATCCATCCCGACGCTGCACTATGGTACTGGGAGCAGCATCTGCCGCGCATGGTTGTTACGTCGGCCCTTATTGAGGACACTGGGATGTTCGAACGCTGTGATTGGCCAGCTCAAAATACTGGAGGAAAAGCTCCGATATCTGAGTTAGTATGCGGCAGACTCTGGCTCCCAGCAGTGACGCAAAGCACAACGTATGGATTTACCCATGTTTGCTCTGGAGACTACCCCTTATATAGGATTAACCCATGGTGGGCGGCTACGACAAAGGATTCGCACCTTGGTTATTTCGCATACCCGAGGGTTAAGTCAGATAGACGACACCTGTACCTTGGTATGCCTTATACCCACTGCCCACTGACTCGGTGTATAACACCTCGTCTTGACCTTGTGGGGCAGTGGGTATGAGGCATACCAAGGTACAGGTGTAGTCTATCTAACACTTAGAAAAGGGTCACGTGTCTACCACCACGCGCCTAGGCCTAATGGTCGGTACTCACATGCCTAGATGTAGGCTGAGTGTATAACGAACAAGGGCAGGTAATGACATAATGTTGGTATAACACTGGTTTATAACCGAACTACATAATGTAAGTACATGTAACGAACACTGGGGGTATTCATAAGGTTTGAATAAACTTGTTACGACAAATATTATCAGCTTGTTTACTTGGGGTATTCATAACTTAGAATAGATATATAACAAGGATAAAAGTATAGTTACAACCTGTTACACATACACACATAAAATGAATATTATTGACATAGAACTTGCACTGTATTGATATCATCATTTTTGTGTAAAACACTCTCACCTCCTGCTTAAAGCTACCATAGCGTCTCACACAGAGACAGCGACACATACGCAAGTCAGACTCAGCTTTAATCTGATACCAATTTCATGCCAAAATAGGCTGCAGCTTACATGAGAGTTTTAAAAGTATAGTAAACTTGCCATAATCAGATACCCTGCCTCGCTTATAGGTTTCTATAAAGTTTGGGGTGTAGCTTATACATGAAAGTTAGGAACTCCATGTGATAATTTACGGTACTACAGAACGTTAAACGTAAGTTTGATAATGATACCGGATTCAATTCCAATAGTATCTATATCACAGCACTGTGCAGCCCTTAACGACAAAAGGCAAGTCATTGTAGTATGGAAGATAGATCCTACCTTAAGCCCTCTTCAAGATGGATTTAATTTGGGATTTCTTTTTTGCACAAAACGAATTTTTCCTTAAAGTTAGAGGGTCGTCTTAAAGGCGGGTCTTTCAAAATTTTACTTTTGAAAATGTTGGGAAACAGATGAGAAAAATAGCCTGTATGAAGGGATGTAATTATACTTTATTTTGCTTTTTTAAGGCCGAAAGGCCCCAGAGGGGCCCTGGTGGTGAGCTTGCGAACTACCAGGTTGAGGCATTATATTGTTTTCATTTGACAGGAAGTCAGTACGGGTGCCGCCATTTTGTTTTAAGGGGTGCCGCCATTTTGTTTTAAGGTGTCACAACACAAATTTATGCATATAATGATAAAATTAATATTAATCAACCTTCGATCCTGAGGTTGATCATAAGCATACCTATACCCCCTAACATGTACCCAAGGAATTCAATGGTTCTATTAGTTTGTTGCTAAGACAGCTGGTTGCCTAGCAACAGCTATTCTAATTGTTTATCTGCCTAGCAACACCCATTTCCATGCTCCTGAGGTTGATTATAATCCTACCTACCCCCCCTAACATGGACCCAAGGAATTCAATGCTCCTATTAGTTTGTTGCTAAGACAGCTGGTTGCCTAGCAACAGCTATTCTAATTGTTTATCTGCCTAGCAACACCCATTTCCATGCTCCTGAGGTTGATTATAATCCTACCTACCCCCCCTAACATGGATCGAAGGAAGTCAATGGTTCTATTAGTTTGTTGCTAAAACAGCTGGTTGCCTGGCAACAGCTATTCTAATTGTTTATCTGCCTAGCAACACCCATTTCCATGCTCCTGAGGTTGATTATAATCCTACCTACCCCCCCTAACATGGACCCAAGGAATTCAATGCTCCTATTAGTTTGTTGCTAAGACAACTGGTTGCCTAGCAACAGCTATTCTAATTGTTTATCTGCCTAGCAACACCCATTTCCATGCTCCTGAGGTTGATTATAATCGTACTTACCCCCCCTAACATGGACCAAAGGAATTCAGTGGTTCTATTAGTGCTGCTGCACTGGTGGCCACCTAGTGGCTGTATATTACACTAAATCCCTGTAATGGCACGTTTTCCCCTGTTGTGTCACATCTATCAGTTATATCATCCTCCCGCCCTGTTTATATGGTGTCTTGAATGGGTCCCCTAAAAATATACCAACCATGTAGACATTATGTTTTTTCAAATGCAAGAATTGTGGTTGTTGCCGCGTATAAAAATGCCTGAGGCATTTTTTTACGCGGCAACAACCGCAATTCTTGTTAAAGTGTATTCTTTGTGTAAATAATACAACTGAAGTAGCAAGGGCCACCACCTGTGTTTTTGACTAGAAAAGTTTATAGGGAGGGGGTCTGGGAAGGGATCTACACCCCCAAAAATTCTCAAAAGTCGGGGTCATCTTAAAGGAGGGGTTTTCCAAAATGTCATAATTGTTTTGCACAAGACAAATGTTTTTTTCTAAAGTCGTCTTAAAGGCAGTACTTCCAACTACGGCAAATAAATGAATTCTAGCAATCATTGCTGGGGCTCATTTCGCACATTAGCACCCAGACGTTTCCTTGGTAGTGTACCCTCCAAGAGCGGCCAGAACCTCTTATCTTCTCGTGCTATGTATGTGTGTGTCTTGAAGTAATTAACCACAGATCTATCCAGTTTAGTCTTGTCTAAAGTTGTGTCCTTTATGCAGATCAAACGTCTTGTCTTGTTCTGAATATCCAAGTCATGAGCAGCATGGAACTCAAACATACTGTATCCACTGTCTCTGAAGCCATTAGAGAAAAATACCAAAGTCCTTTTGCTCTTCTCAATGGCCTCACTCATACTGTCATGGATGGGCTTTCCACCAAGAAAGTGTTCACGATGGTAACAGACTCTAAAGTCACGTCTTTCTAGTTCAGGAATCAGAAAGTCTTCTACATATTCATAGTCAGTTGAACATGCACACATGAATATGTCAAACTCTTTCTGCTCACCTTCACATTCATCAATGCCTACCAAAAGAGATTTGGACTTAAGTGTGTCAGAAATGTACACATACACTATGAGGATGAAAGCAACACTGCCAATGGTGGCAACAACATACAATACAGTGTTACTTTCAGTTTGGCAAACCATAGATCTTTCAATATTCATCACCTTTACACCAGCTAGGTGTCCTGGTGAATGACAAGAGATGGTCTCTTTGTCTATAATAATGCGATGGTTCAGCATGATCCAGTTTTTCATAGACATTACACCACAGTCACACACCCAAGGGTTACTACCAAGTCTGATTTCAACAACACTAGTACTCTCATTGGTCAAAACTGCTACACTCTCAGGAAGTCTTTGGAAACGGTTGTGATCAATATGTAAAATTTTGATTCTTTTAAACACATCAGAAGTTTTGAATTTGATAGCCCTGACAAAATTATTAGTTAAACGAATCTCAGTTGTTTTCTCCAGGTATGGCCTGAAGGTAATTTCGTGAAGATTTTGATTACAAATGTCAAGCCGATATTCATAGGTCTTTTCGGGTAGATTTGGCACATCTTCTGGAATATCTGTCTCATTGTAACTTAGACAGGTCACATTTATGGTCTGAAAGTGGGGAACTTTGGTACAAGTACAACCATCAGGACAATTCTCATCAAGGTCACATACAAAGCTCCCAAGAGGAATGCGGTGAGGGTGCTGATACCTCAGAGACAATGGCTCATAACACACAAGGTTGGCATAAGGGCCAACTCTCAACTTCTGAATATATTTGTACACTTCATAATCCGCACAGTCACAAGTTAGGGGGTTAAAGCTGAGGTCAAAAATTGCATTTTTCAACAAGGTATTGAGATCTTCAGTTGTATTGACAATGATTTTCCATCCATTGAACACATCCATGAAATGTTTGATCTGGTTACCTTGCATTCTGAAAACACTTCCATAATAACTTGCATGGAGGAAATTTCCAGCTGAACTTGTAAATACAGACAAGTTATTGTTCTCTACATGCAGTGTTATACTTTTGTTTTGAGACAACAACATGGGCCAGGCGTCGAGAGCAGAGAGCATGTTACCTTGTAGATTCATTTCAGCATCAGGACTGAAACATTGGGGTAGTGGGGAATCACTGGTATATATAGTACTAATTCTGTTATATCCAAAATCAATATAGCTGAGACGTTCAGTTGCCGTCTGCGTGCAAAAACTGCTAAAATGAAGAGTATCTATTTTGTTCTGATAAAAATATATTTCCTTAATATAACTACCTGTCAATAAAGTACACTCTTTAGGCAAGGTTGTGATGTTATTGAAGCTAAAAGCAACCCTTCTTAAGTTAGCAATACCATATTCACATGGTATCTCTTGCAGAGAATTGCGAACCAGGCCTAAATCATTTACGAAATCATTTGCTATGTGCTCACAGTCTGCAGTTTTAATACTATTGGAACTCAAGTATAAACCTCGTATGTGACCTTCAGTAAGTGTTTTACAGGGAAATGTTTGAAGTGAACAGTTAATGCATACAAAATCCATCAGATCCTCTCTAGGCAGATTGGGTACCTCTCCCATTGGATTGTTACTTAGTTGTAGTAATGTCAATTTTTTCAATTTAGTTATTTCAGAAGGAACTATCTTGAGATGATTGCTATCTAGGTATAGCTGTACTAATTTGTTGAGGTTCCCTACCTTGGCAGGTAAAGCCCTCAGTTTGTTATAGCTCAAATAAAGCTCTTCAAGCATTGACAAGTCACCAATACTCTGTGGTAATTCCTGTAATACATTATTACTAAGGTTAAAGCACTGTAAGTTCCTCATCCCGCCCATCTGTTGAGGCAGTTCTGATATCATATTATGGTCAAATGACAACCATACCAATGTTGACCATTTTGAAATATATGCTGGTAGATTGCTCAGTTTATTATTACTCATGTACAACTCTACCAGCCCTGGTAGTAGCTCTAGTATCTCCTGAGGTACTTCAGTGAATTCATTCATTCCTAGATCCACAACAACTAGTAAGGGTAGTTTTGTGATCTCTGGTGGTAACCTTGTGAGATGGCATTTAACTAAAATCACCTGAGTGATATTTCTGTGTGAATCAAACAATTTGGGTAAGGCATCAATGGGGTCAGATTTACAATTTTTGACAACTAATGCTGTTTGGTCACCTTTATGTCGAAGCTCACAATAACAGTCTGATGGACAGTCCTTAACATTCAGCACCTTTCCTGTCTGCTCTAGTTGGTTTAGATGTAGGTCTAATCTAAGCATGTTGTAAGATAACTTTGAGCCAGTCGCTTTGCTGTGAACCTCTGGACGTGAGTCTCCCACTATGCTATGTACCTCTGGACGTGAGTCTCCCACTTCGCTGTGTAACTCTGGACTTGAGACTCTTGCTTTGCTCCACTCTTCCTGATGCCTGTTTGGTCTGCGTGCTCGTATCATGGAGTTGCCGAAGTTGATGTGTGAAGATAGCATCAACGTCACATAGAAGGCGATCCTCAATCTCGCCATCTGCAAGGTAAGGGGTTCCTGACTATATAGATATTCCCTTTATTGTCAAGGGAGTGGAGGGAAACCGGGGAGGAGGAAGCGGGGAGAAGGAACTGGGGAAGGGGCACAGGGGAGGGGGAAAAGGGAAAGAGATGGGTGGGGAAACAGGGGTGGGGGAACAGGGGAGGGGCAACAGGGCAGGGGCAACAGGGCAGGGGCAACAGGGGAGGAGAGGGTGAAAGAACAGGGGAGGGGCAACAGGGGAGGGGCAACATGGAAGGGAGGGGAACAGGGGAGGGAGCAGAACGCGGACAGGGAGGGATGGAGGAACAAGGAAGGGGGAACAGCGATGGGGGTGGCAGGGATGGGGCAGAGGGAAGGAAGGGGAACAGGGGAGGGGGAACAGGGAAGGGGCACAGGGGAGTGGTAAAAAGGGAAAGGGACGGGTGGGGAAACAGGGGAGGGGGAACCGGGGAGGGGCAACAGGGGAGGGGCAACATGGAAGAGAGGGGAACAGAGAAGGGGGCAGGGATGGGGCAGGGGGGGAACAGGGAAGGAAGGGGAACAGGGAGGGAGGAACTGGGGAGGGAAGGGGGAACAGGAACAGGAATGGCAGAGGGATCAGATATGTTTACTAGAAGCATTTATCAAAAGGGTAACAAGAGGATGGGTGTGTTGTTTCAGAGACACACATACTCTTTGTCGACATGATGCATGATTGCAATCCTTACTCACCGGTGCTGCATTCAAGTATCATGCTGACCCAGTGTATCAACCCCATGATGTTTGAATGCAGCAATGGTGATTTACTTGCCAAGGCTGCATTCATGCATCATGATAAAAAACAGAATACTGCATTAAAGGGTTGAGGGACCATTTTTGTGGAGAGCGAGAACACAGTGTACAATGCACTCACCCTGTTAGGCCTCCTGGTCCTCCCGTGGTTCTCCATCGACTCTGATCAAGCTGCAGCGTCCTTCTTGAAACAAAACAAAAAAGGAAATTAGATTGACAGCTTGTACGGATACACTCAACGTTGTTATGGGACTCGACGGTCACATCCTGTCCTGTTTCAATATCTACTCTGGTGTTGGCCTAGGGTGAAAAAAATGTGTGTGTTTCTAATAACATTGTCTTACCGAGGCAGAAAAGGATGAAACTCACATTTCCGGACAAATCTAAATATTCAATTGATTCGATTTGATGTGAAGCAGATGGTCCATAGGCAGACAATAGCTCCCAAGGTATAATGACCACAAAAGCTGTACAAGATATTAGGAACATCTGCCAGAAATTATGAATCCCTTCATTAACAACATTTTTCCAGCCTATGATATTGAACTGTATCTGCACAGAATCTGCTTAAGCCACTCCTTTTTTATTTCTCATCAGCCCACTTGTTGGAGAAAAAATGTTTTGAGTAAGGCGACTCCAAAAGATTTAATTGTTTCCCATCACCGCGTGCATCATCAATATTAGGTTCTGGGGAAAACTTTTTCTTTTTTTTGCCGAATTTTGATTTTTTAAAAAGATATTTCTTGTGAATGTGAATTTTCTGCAAAAATAACATAAATTATCATATACATTTTGGCCTGCGAATAAAGAAAAGAAAAAAAAGCCTCCCTCTTCAGATTTGAATAATCAACATTTTCTTTTGCCCTTAAGCCCTTCACAATATTGAACAGTTTATGCAAAAGGGTGAGCAGGATTATGTATAAGATTAGCGTTAAGTATTCTTTTCCCGTCTTGGTGATGTAAAACAATGTAGTATTTCAGTGTGGCCTGAGTTCTCTCCAGTACAGGGACGGAAATGTAATCACGATTACAAACTAACCATGTAACCTTATGAGGTTTTTAAACCTAGTTTCATAGTCCAAACCAAATTCCCTGAAAATAGCCCTTTTGATACGGACGCAAGGTTCTATGTTATATATGTACTCACCCAGTTAGAGCTCCTCCTGCTGTCCTCTGTCCTCTGTCCTCTGTCCTCTGTCCGCTCCCCTCGAGTCGCGGTGTCCTTCTGTCCCGCTCTCTCTACACAGGAGGATATATAGCCCGGTCCCTGTGTGTTGTTCCCCACCAACATGACGGAAAAATATTGAACTTGTGATTTACATCACATAATAATGGACACAAATGAATGAAAACAGTCAATGAACATAATGTGTCTAATGTCAGTATGATGATGATGATGCTCATGCGCACTGGAGGCCGGTGAGTTGTTCCACACCTCTCCTAGACAACTGCTCTCACCCAACCCCAATTCTCACTCATCCCTCCAACTCTATTATACTCCTCCCGCCTTCATGTGCACCTACTTTCCCTTGCAAATCCTACCGACTGAATTACCCCTAAAATTTCCTAGCCACCCCCCCCCCCCATATCCAGCAATGTACAGTGGCCCAGAAGGGCAAATGGATAGAAAATCAAAAAGTGAAAAGTGGAAATCAAAAGTGAAAAGTGGAAATCAAAAAGTGAAAAGTGCAAATCAAAAAGTGAAAAGTGCAAACCAAAAAGTGAAAAGTGCAAACCAAAAGTGAAAAGTGAAAATCGAAAAGTGAAAAGTGAAAATCAAATGGTGAAACCAAAAAGTGAAAAGTGGTTTGAGGTTTGAGGTTTGAGGTTTCCACTTGCAGTGTCACACTGTCAATCTGTCAACAGGTTGTGACAGGTATCTTTTAGCATTGGTCAGAATTTACAAAAACGTGATTTTCAGGAAATTGGCAGAAATGGCGAGAACAAGGGTCAGAAGTGAAAAAGTCAATTTTTTTCGGAAATGTCCAATTGGGCGAGAAAAATGGTCAGAATTTCCAAAAATGTGATTTTCGGGAAATTGGCAGAAATGGCGAGAACAAAGGTCAGAAATGAAAAAGTCAATTTTTTCCGAAAATGTCCAATTCGGCGAGAAAAATGGTATTCCTATTGGCAATAGTGTTTATGCCAACCCAGTTTGTTTACTGGGATGCCATAAACAAATGACCTATTCTTGTGAACTTTACATAAAGATCTTAAGGTGGCCGGCGGGTATAGGCTAGAAGTAACTACGATTTCACCATACTTATACTAGATGTTCCAAAAGATAGATACTCTCAGAGAATAAGAAAAAAATCGGAGGGTCCCAAGCTTGTTTCTGAGTTATTTAACCACAAAGCCTGAGTGACCTGTAATAAGATTATATAGTGCTCTCTTACATATGTGGATGAAATAACATTGAAATGTAACTACAGTTTCTTCAAACTCCAACACAATATTCTATATAATACTATCTGTCCAGAAAATGTGTTTTGAACATATGGTCCCAGGCATATTTGCATGGTTTTTGATGTTTGAAATAAAAAAGATTATAATATGGGAAGAACAATGCCAGGCAAGATGAGTATACCTTGCTACTTATCCACCTACAACAAATTCCACAGTATAATGGTCATGGCATTTGCCTTCTTATCCAAAGACCCGGGGTTCTAGTCTCGGCCATGCCAAACTTACTAGGTTTTTATCAATTTCGTCATAACATGTGCTAATGTGAAGAAAGTGCCCCCTGGTGTCCCCCTGGTGTCCTGCTCCAGAACTAGAATCCCCGCCGGCCACCTTAAGGATTTTAAAATACACCCTGTGGTGTGACATTTCACGGGTTCCCTCCTTTTGACTACCGTAAAACCTCGGGTGTAGGTCGCAGCTAGTACGCGAATCAGATCACCAGTGCAGCTTATAGGATCGGCATAGAGTCAGGGTGTGGCTTCTATGCAAGTTTTTGCTATTATAAAATACAGTACGAATATCACCATAATCAAATCACCATTGCGGCTTATAGGATCAGCACAGAGTGTTATTACAATACAGTACAAAAGCCATCATAATCAGATCACCAGTGCGACTTATAGGATCGGCCCAAAGTCAAAGGGTGTGGCTGATACGCGACTTAGGCTTATACGCGAGGTTTAACAGTAATGCCTTACTTAGGCTAATGGCTGTGTCTCACAACCTTGAGCCAATGTTTTTGTCTCTGATCGGGTGCCGTCTCTGACCGGGTGCCGTCTCTGACCGGGTGCCGTCTCTGACCGGGTGCCGTCTCTGACCAGGTGTCAGAAAAAGGTGTTTTAAAAAGAATTATAATCCTGTACATAAGGGTTTGTAAAAACGTTATTGTGGTTGTTATATAATTAAAATTATAATTACAATTAGCCTCCTGCTGTTAGTATTTTGACCTTATCAAGCCAAGCCGGTCAGAGACGGCACCCGGTCAGAGACAGCACCCGGTCAGAGACGGCACCCGGTCAGAGACGGCACCCGGTCAGAGACGGCATCCAGTCAGAGACAAAAACATTGGCCCAAGGTCGTGAGACACAGCCTAATACTTATTGAAATGAAGTGGAAAAGACCATAAGGTGTGTTGGTCATTACTGATCATCCCAAGAGTATCAACTTACCTATGTTGGTCATATAGGGAGCCAGAAAATATCTAGGTTAGGTGCTATTGACTGATTTCTTGGCCAGTACCGACTAGGTTCTGGAGCCTTAAGATAATTATGTACGTAACAACAGTGTGAGTGGGAGGAGGGGTATAGGCCTCCATCTGACCCGCACGCCCGGGATAGCTCTCCCAGGTGCGCAGACAAACGTTTAAAGCGTTATCTTAATTGCATTCTTAAGATGATCTTACTTGTCTTAACTTTAGTACCTGAATTTCAATCCTATCTTAAACTATCTTAATCCCATCTAAAGACTTATTTTAGACTATCTTAAGGGTATTACTAAGCAAATGAAGATGGCACCAATAGTTGGGATAAGCCTACACAGTCCATGGTAGGATAGGCTAGTTATCTAGCATGTAATGGGGGCTCTGCACCCAAACCCCAGTTATTTTTTCTTCGTCTTCTATTTCAATACTATCTTAAACTATCTTAATCCCATCTTACGACTATCTTAAAAGTGTTACTAAGCAAATGTCTCAATTTTAAGATACTGGATTAAGATTTAAGATATAAGATTAAGATAACGATGTAAACGTTTGTCCACACACCTAGGAGAGCTATCCCATATTTGCATCTGACCCGGTCCTCTGCCCTCAGCCCGCTCATGTCTCAGTAGTACCACTACACAGGAGGATATAGCAGTGGGCCGGTGTGAGATCAGCTCCTGTACGGCCTTGATGTGGTCAGGCACATTTCGGTCAGTCCTGTTCTAGTATCTGCTCATACTGGTGTTGCTGGAGCTTTAACCCTTTCAGGAGAGTCTTGTGATTTCATATGCTATACTGGTTGTTGTCATGATGCATGAATGAGTAACCTCAACAGGGCTGCTTTAAAGCACCATGAGGGCCAATGGGGGGGGGGCTTGGTGGATGTAGCCCTGGGGGATCAGAATCCATTTTGGGAAAATCCCCCACCCCCCAGGTAGTAATAAATTACTCCGCCCTAATGATTATATAGTAGTGTACCTACTGTATAGAATTGGCATGATGTCTGAGGTAGTCACCTGACATAGCTGCATTCATGCATCATGTGGACACGTGGGTATGGTGATGGATGAATAGAGTTGTGGTTAGAAACTGACCAGGGCCACATTCAAGCATAGTGCACTCTATGGCGTCGATACACTCCTGATTGATTGATTGATAGAGTTGCCAGGGCTGCATCATTGCATCATGATGACAAAGGGCACAGCACATTAAAGCCATGCAAGCCTTAAAGGGTTAACTGTAGGTGGTAAACAACTCAAGGATGTACATCTGGTGGAACTGAACTTAGATAAATAAACATTTTACTCAGTACTACTGAAATAGACTAGAGGACGCCGGATTTACTTCTCCAGAGGGGACTGAAGGGGAATGGAGAGGAGGGGAGGGGGATATAGAGTATTACATCTATACATCTCATAACGCTTAATTATGCAGGCCAGCCTAGAGGTGCCATATGGTACTAATCCGCCTAGAACAGCCAAATAGTCCCTACTGAAAAAGGACTTTTAGTGGATATAATCAATGCTAGGAGACCTTATTTTTGACTGGGAGTAATAATAGGCATACCAGTAGATGGGTAATGCTTGGTTTAAAAAACGTTTTAGAAAGTTTGTGGTATCCATGGTAACCAAGGGGTCATTTTTGGAGGTCAAAGTCAAGGTCACAAGTCAGTGGGGCACTTGAAAAATTGATCATTTTTAGACTATGCTTTTTCCATGGCAACTACAGCAAAATCTTATCTGACTCTGATATTGATGGACATTTCAAAAAGATCGAAAATGACGTCGGCGTTTGATTAAGGCGTCATTTATGCACGCCATCAAATTTTGAACCACATTTGGAGCCACTTAATAGTGAAAAATAGGAAAATATTAGAACATCACTGTGCCAATTAGTACTGTGACACCTAGAGTCATTACCAAAGCCGGCACACTTAAACTGGCATAATCACCGAGCGTATCCCACTCACAGTTCTAGTACTGTTCTAGTCTACTATGTAGTAAGTGTGAGTGGTGAGAATGCCCCTTTAAAGCCTGATTCTTGCTGCCCTTCCAGTAACAGAGTGGAGGACTGGTACTCTAGACCTTTATAGAAGGAGGTGGGCGTTAAAGAGGCACAGTCACTGACCGTCTGCCAGTCACATGTCTAGTCCTTTTCTTTACTACTGTAAACATAGATATTTTCGCGCAGTACATATTTTCGCATTTTTTGCGATTTTTGAATATCCATTTGATATATAAATATGTACAGAGCGAAAATTTATACAGTAATGAATTTTAGTACCAGTGAAAATGTCCTTTTTAGCAAATTCGCAAAAAATGTATGCACACAAAAATATCAACATTTACAGTATGTGGTGAAGTGTGAGTGGTGATTGTGGAGCCCAACTTGCCCCCTGTTGTTAAGGAATTACCAGGGAGGTTGGGAGGGAGACAAATATATGGAAATCCATAATACTTGTTAGAAAAGGATCTCTTCCTGATGGGTTATGGCTGGTATTTATAGTATATATCCAGGCAGGGTAGGAGGAGACAGGAAGGGAGACATCAAAATATTAATTTTGTCATTGAAATTGTAGTTTAATTTAAAAATTACAGATAAGCTGCTCATCTTGAGCTCTTTCTTAACCTTTTTTCCCATATATATGTCCAATAGAATACTCAATAATCTGTCATATTAAATATACAGAGCCATTCCAAATCATGATCATCTGTTTCTGCTAATTCCCACACATTAAAGATGAATATTCATCTTTCAAACATAGCTGGCTCACACTCTGCCTTTGGAATAAGACTTAAGGGAGTCATCAAAAGGAGGGGGTTTTGTGGGTGGATGGGTGAAAGCTTTCAACCCCTCTTTGGGGCCAAAATATCTCAAATGTTTTCTAGTGAAAAAGCTAGCCTGTCACTGTTCAACATTAGGACACTAACGTATATGATTTTCAACCCTCAGTAAAAACATTTTGACTGATCCAGGGGGGTGAACATTTTTTGGGGTACTCTGCACAAAATGTTACCCCCTCCCTTATTGTTAAAAGATGATCATTCCCTAATACACATCAATTCTATGTAGTGGTTCTCCCCAGCCACCACTCAACCAGTTAAAGTGAGTATATCAAATGTGTGGGATAAAAAAATAGATTTCTCTAATAATGAGTCAGAATGTTCACATATGACATACTTAACTTTTTATCTATTCCATTCCCCCTTATTCCCTCCGATTTTGCTCAAATTAGATTTTATTGCTCAATATATGTGACAAAATCTGTACTAAGGTCTCTTTTCGTAGTACGTGGCACATATGGTCATTTTGGGATAAAATTGTGCACGATTTTATTCCTCCCATTGCAAATACACTAGAAAAGCCTCTAGTTGGATCCCATGAGATGTTTTTGAGCTCTTACTGCCCATCGATACCATCTTAATGTGCCCCAACCAATAAATAATACATTTTCAGAGTACTTGGAACATATTTATGTAGGATTAAGAATCTTGTTAAAACTTGGATATACCCACTTGAAGTGTGTGCTGTGAAGGTGGTTATATAGCTTTATACATAAGGCAAAAAAAAAAAAAGTTGTGTTCAGGTATCCCTAGCGACCCTATTTTTATGGCCCTACCCAAATTAATTTTTTTTTTTTTTTTTTTTTGGAAGGCATTTTTGTGTTTTTTCTACCAAAAAATACATTATTTCCCTGAAATATTTTTTTCCCGAAAAAATGGGAGGAAATTTGTCTCAAGATCCTTAAAAAAATTTGGTAAAAAAAAATCGACCTACCTACCCTATTTTTTTGGGGCCATGTTACCTGAACACGACTTATTTTTTTTTGGCCTAAGGGATGTGGTCATCATCAGCAACAGGTGGTAATTACTCAGAGGAATTACGGGGATATATTCACCCACAGGACTGGTCATCGTCATTACGGTAATAGACATAACCACGGTGTGGTTCCATATTCACTCACTAGGGTATGTACTACCTCACTACTGGTACACTGATATTCCTAGGCTCCCTATACGCCCAACCTCTCAGTCACTAGTGCCTAACCTAGTTAGTCATTTTTTGGCTCCCTATACGACCAACCTAGATTAGTTATTATTGTCAGGTTGGTCACTACTGACCAACCCACCTTAGTCTTTTTAGTTCCAGGGGGAGCCACTGAGTGGTCATCACAGGTGGCCCCAACTAGTGGTATACAAATACAACACACCAATGATTGACCTAGGTTAGCCACTACTGACTGACCCTTGGTCATTTTTGAATATAACTTTGCCATTGTGACTAACACTCATATGACCAACCTGGGTTAGTCTGTACTGACTAACCCTTTCAACCTATGGATTTTCAGTGTAGGCCGGCTGTACCTCACTCGGTCTTCTCATCTCACCTGTTACACCTGCCAATTGTTGTTTTTTTTTTACATTTTATTGTGATTGATATTACTGTTGATGTAGTTGTGTATTAATAAACAGGGCTGTCTAGAGCTTCACTAGGGGCAAAGTTAACTCTTGTATCATCTCAATCTGTTCAGGTGAATATAAATAAAAGGAAATGAAAGGGAAAAAGTAAGTTCCATAGAGTGAAGAGGCCAGTGAAATTCTGTCCATCTAGAGATGATATGGAAGAAATTCCACACACTACACCCCCTCAAAATGTTGCCATACCCCAAGCTAAATAATAATCATTCCATAATAAATCTCATCTTATAATAAATATAATTTTTTTTAAGTAGGGACATGTCATTTAATGAAGTACAACAAAATGAACAATTTGCACACATTGATGTGAATCCTTATTCACAGAGTGATACAAGAAATGCTACAAAGCTGAGGTTACTAATCCATAATCTTGATGCTCTGCTACCAGGTGAATATGCTTGAAAGGATAATATAGAACATGGCTTTTGCCTATGTTAATCGAAAGTATAATGGAAAATATATACGATTATTTTATCAAAACCAAGTCCATTTTCATGTTCCAGCTGCTGTTCCACCCTCATCATGCATGTAGACATATCAACTTATTTTTACATCAAAATCTTGTCTCTACTGTTTGAGAATGTTTTTGTCCTCGTCTTCTTCTTCTCCTCTTGTGGCACGTGCAGAGATGTACCAACGTCTGTCTGAAGACTGATCCAGTCACACAGTAGAGTACAAAGTTTATGCTGTGATTTATGCCATCCATTTTGTAGGCAATAATTGACACCAAGGCCGGCATGGTATAAGCATAGTAGCCTAGAGACTGTGCCATGATGTATATTAAGTAGTTGACTCCTGGTGGTAGGGAAGATATCACAAAGACAATACACACAGCAATCATTGTGGCAGTCAAATTGGTGGTTTTTGAGGATTTTCTATGCTGAGATGTTTTATATTTTAATCTGAACTTTCTTTGTTGATGCATTTTTCTAATCATCATAATATTCAAAATCAAAATGATACAGAAGGGTATGATAGAATATAAAAATAAGAAAGTGAGTGCGCAGGTAACCCCAAATTGAGAATCAGTCATTAGGAAGTGACAATAATACATTGTGTCCCTTTGGCTAACATTGCCAGTAAACAACACCGGCACATTAAGAAAAGACATTACCACAGTAATAATTGTGATTATAGACAGTATATTTTTCTGTGTACAGTAAATGTGGACTTTGAGTGGTGACAATATAGCAATGGTACGTTCAGCTGAAATTGTTACTATCAACCAAGAAGAGATTTGAGATGCAATGAGAAAAATGAATGAAAAGCTCCGACAGAGCCATACAGATGATGAAAAAGGAAGTAAGCCATATATGCCTTGTGTTGTCAAAGTAACAAACCATAAATGCATAGTGTCAGCAATAGCAAGGACAAGCAGCAAGATCATGAAGACAGAGGTCCTCATTAAAGAACCATAGACAATCACAATAATGATAAAGCAGTTTAATATTGTTCCGACTCCACAAATACATACAGTGGTGATTAACATAAATGATGAGTCCAAGGGTCCTTGCTGACTTGTAGCATTGGAATTATCTTGACTGTCATCACTGAATGATGTAGTGTCCAAATTAGTTGTATTATCCATATTGACATCAGAATAATTACAACTTGGTTCTTCTCTTGTGTGATGTATCTATGTACAGATTGTTACTTGTTCCCAATAATGGCACCCCAGTTCCTATAACAGTCTGGAACTGTGAAGTGTTGTAGATGTAGCTGTAGATGTAGCTTAGTGCACAGGACCATAGATGTGGCTGTTACTCAGGACCACAGGAACGAGAACTGAATACAGACATTGTTTATACAGACATACTGTGTGGACCATCACATTACCACAAGCTAAAAGGTCATTGATTTGAAGTATCCTATTCCAGTGTTGTGTTGACCACATGCATTATACTGTTTGAATCAAAATGGAAGTTAGGAATTTCAATGTCCGTGTTGTTCCGACCATGTCCATGACAACAGTCTGAATGACAATTGATTTAAAAATTTTCGCATAAAAGCCTAACTCGCGTATAAGCCACGCCCCAACTTTGGGCTGATCCTATAAGCCACACTGACCATCTGATAGTAGTGACTTTAATAATGTACCAAAGTGGCAAAAATATAAGACGCTGTGGCAAACCTATAAGCCACACTGGCCATCTGATAGTGGTGACTTTAGTAATGTACCATAGTGGCAAAAATATAAGACGCTGTGGCAAACCTATAAGCCACACTGGCCATCTGATAGTGGTGACTTTAGTAATGTACCATAGTGGCAAAAATATAAGACGCTGTGGCAAACCTATAAGCCACACTGGCCATCTGATAGTGGTGACTTTAGTAATGTACCATAGTGGCAAAAATATAAGACGCTGTGGCAAACCTATAAGCCACACTGGCCATCTGATAGTGGTGACTTTAGTAATGTACCATAGTGGCAAAAATATAAGACGCTGTGGCAAACCTATAAGCCACAATGGCCATCTGATAGTGGTGACTTTAGTAATGTACCATAGTGGCAAAAATATAAGACGCTGTGGCAAACCTATAAGCCACACTGGCCATCTGATAGTGGTGACTTTAGTAATGTACCATAGTGGCAAAAATATAAGACGCTGTGGCAAACCTATAAGCCACACTGGCCATCTGATAGTGGTGACTTTAGTAATGTACCATAGTGGCAAAAATATAAGACGCTGTGGCAAACCTATAAGCCACACTGGCCATCTGATAGTGGTGACTTTAGTAATGTACCATAGTGGCAAAAATATAAGACGCTGTGGCAAACCTATAAGCCACAATGGCCATCTGATAGTGGTGACTTTAGTAATGTACCATAGTGGCAAAAATATAAGACGCTGTGGCAAACCTATAAGCCACAATGGCCATCTGATAGTGGTGACTTTAGTAATGTACCATAGTGGCAAAAATATAAGACACTGTGGCAAACCTATAAGCCACACTGGCCATCTGACTTGCGTACAAGCTGCAGCCTATAAGCAAGAATTTACAGTACACAAATATCAGCGACATGTAGACATACACCATGCAAATATGTACCAAATGTCTGTGTTGTGCTGACCATTACTGGCTGCCAGCTCTGACTCCACACTACATCAATACTCATTATATTGTCTACAAGTACATTGACAGAAGGATACAAGAGCTGTAATTATTAAAGTGGTACCGTAAAACCTCATGTATAAGCCTAACTCGCGTATTAGCCGCACCTTAAGGAATTTTGATTACTTGTCGATCAGCTGTTAAGGTGGTCTACTTTCAACAAGATGGGTAGTACCTTTATTTCGCAGGTGGGGGGCGAGGGTTGGGGTGGGGGTGAGAGTTAATTTTGAACTGACCGTTGGTCCAATCAAGTTTAAATCAGGTACGGTGCAAGTGTCGGTGTTTGAATTGATCACGGCTGTCACTTGGTGTTTGAATTGATCACGGCTTACCCCTTTTAGGCATAGTAATGCACAGGCGTTTTATCTATTACCTCTTAGGATAATTCTGACAAACTACCCAGTAAACAAAAAACGTTATACAACATTTTGAAACGTTATTTAACGCTATTTAACGTTTCTCTAAGGCTCCTCACTATGGCATAACGTTATATACAGTTTTCAAACATTATTTTGACGTAAAATAACGGGTACCAACCAATCTCAGATTCATTAGGATATTCCTGATGAATCTGAGATTGGTTGGTACATTTTCAAGCCCTGATATTCGATTAAGCTGCACCTATTGACAAGATGTGTTTGTTTTGTAGAATCGGCTCCATTCTTGAAATGAAATGAATAATTATACTATGAGGCCCTCGAGTGGAAGAGCTCAGATCTAGTGATATTATGAAAGTTCAAGTTTGAGAGTCAGGATAGTTTAGGGAGTCAAAAGGGAGTCGGCAAACATATGACTCCCTATGGATTTGTGACTCTCCGGTATGGAGTCCTCAAGGTCATGACTCCGTAAGACACAAGGGAGGTAAGATTTTCCCAAAAATACGGTGCCTAAGTTAGTCTGCTCAACCCACTGCATTCTCTTCACAGACCAGGGCAGTGCATTGCCACCCCTGATAACCCTCTGGTAGCAACAGGAGGTACCACAGCTGTTAAAGCTATTAGGACTGCAGGTTTCTGATAAATCCCCTGGAGGGCCGAAACCTAGACTACCCAGCTTGGTAACCTATTAAATCATGACTGATTTATTAGGACTTTCTCAGACCTTTTCCTATCTAAAAACCTCACACCTATATCATAGAGTGGAAATTCTAAGATATATGCTATAGTATACACCCAGTAAACAAATAACGTTATACACCATTTTGTAACGTTATATAACGTTATATGTCAACACTTTTCTAAGGCTCTTTAGTATGACATAACGTTATGTAAAATTTAAAACGTTATTCTGACGTAAAATAACGTTTTTTTGTTAGCTGTATAGTGTATGACCACCCAACAGGGAGGTTTTAAGTTTATACATACACTAAACTTAGAGGGTGGGTGTTATACACAGGCTATGGCAGCCAAATAGGTATGACTTACAGTATGTCCACCCTAGAGGGGAGGCTAGTTTCTACACCCATTATTAAGTCTAGGCTGAACACCAGTGTTAACAGACAGGTATACAACCTATACCTAGGCTAGGGACTGGTACAATATGTCCACCTTGTGGGGATCCCAGGAACCAAATTGAAGGCCATAGAGTGCACCCCCCTCTTGTGGACAGGGGTGCAACTAGGTCTCTTGTCACCCCAGAGGGGGATTAGAAACCGATGGTCACCTGATAGGATGTAACCAATCTCGAGAGAGGCACCACATCCAGTTTCTAGACACCCCAATAACTTATAAGGAGTGGGAACCTAAAAACTTTCAGGCGGAAAACAGATCTGTGAGGCACCCAACCAATCACAGAAGGGGAGCCATAACTTTTCTAACCAATCAGGGGATGGCAGGACAGGACAAATTTGTCTAATTGGTCTGTGGTAGTGAGCAGACAAACATCATTAATTAGATACATTAAGTCAGCCAGTGCCCACCATCCAATCTGTAAGCTTGGCTGGTGAGCAAGTATGTTTAATTGGTAGTGATGATCTTTAAAAAGGCTTGCACTTCTAAATAAAAGTATGTACTCACGAACTGTCTTCATGTGTGTGTGAAATAAGTAATCCTCCTGCTTGGGCTCAAATATTTACATGGTGCCATACTCCCAATTAGGCACAAACTTTGTATTTTTCACCTGAATGCAGGCAATTCTGGTAGTGTTTACAACATGGCTGAACTACTCTGAAGTGGAAGTTACCCAGGCCCAGTGCATTGTAGGTCTATTGAGTGTTGTATCCAATCATACATGACTGGGTGTTGTTCTCTGTGTACACAACAGGGTAATCCAATGAAAATGCTACTCAGTAGACTGCCCTCTGGTTAGCCACACTCTCCCAGTGGATTTTAAATAAAGTTTACTCCCTATATAACCTCAGGTAACCAGCCAATGGAAGTTGTCCTAAAGGTAATAAATTAGCCATGTTTTGCTGAAGCAAAATATTTACCACCACCTCAGAAGGGAAATGTCTAATTGTGAAGCAGTATGTAGGATATGTACATGAAAAATGTATCTGGTATGTAGCAGAAACAGTACTACATGTATTATAACCATTTGGGGCAAGGTGAGGAATGCAATCATGTGTATTGCCAAGATTTTCTTGCCTTGCTGTTCAGCCCTGACTGCGTCAGGGCCTGAACTAGTGTGGCCAGTATTTTCATGCATTGCTACGAACTTTCTCATTTCAACCTGCCAGCCAATGTGGGCTTACAAAAATTACCGTATTCGACGTAATAAACACCCTGGGTGCTTAAAAATTATTTCAAATGAAAAAATTAGCTTCGAATATTAATTTTGATAAGCACCCCATGCATGGCTACCAAATTCAGACTACTGTGCCACCTCAGTGGCCTCTACTATGATGCTACACTCCACTATGACTTCACACCTGGCTCTTCCTTAACACCTGCACAGGTGTAAAGTGCTCCATGTTACACACAGGTGTGAAAAACAGTGAAAAATTCGGGAGACGGCCATTATTGGTTTGGAGCAAGCAGCGCCAGCTTAGAAAATTGGTGGGATCTAAACTAATTAAGGCATTTGGGTCTAGTGAAGGGCAATAAAGCTGTGTTGAGAGAAGTGTGACGTTAGAGAACTGCTATGTTGTGAGTTATGAACGTTTTTCTGTGACCGGTCAAGACAAATTTGAGGAAGGCGTGGGGCGCCATCTGGAGTGTAGTAGCTAAAGGTCTATTACCAGTGTGATTATACAGAGGGTGTGTGAGACGTTGGTGTTGTTTTAATGCCAAAGAAAACTTGTGTCAGGTGTGAAAGTGGGTATGACGGACGTTCAAACCCAGGTCATGACCTTTGTAGGCCATGTGCAAGGCCTACGGATGGAGACTGTCATGGAGACAGGGGTGAGAAGGGCTCTACTGAACCGGAGACTACAAAGGTGACAGGCACTTGCACCCTGACCACCAGAGAGGAGGGAAGCATTCAGCATTGTTTTGGGTCGAGGATGGACCTCAGACGATGGTCAACATGGAGGCCAACCTACACACGGTGGAGGGGGAGGTTGCGGCAATGTTGGGGGCCCAGAGACAGCATTATCAGCATCAATGGTTTGCAGCACGTCGGAATTAGACTTGCAGAGGGCTTCAGACCAAGCTACTGTGTTAAGGCAAGAGTGAGGCTGATGGGAGCCACATAATATTATTACACACCTGTCATAGAAAGATCATTCATGCTGTAATTCACCAGGTGTTACCGGTATGTAAATTCACATCTTGTCAAACTTATTCTGTCTCTTTAGTTAGAGCCATGGTGATTATTAGTATACCAGCTTATGTAGGGGTATCCTTTTTGGGGTAGCAATTTGGCAAAATAGCAAAATATTGTGTTGATTATGAATTTTCATGTTGCCAAATTTTCACAACGACCATAAGGTGTGAAACGGGCTAAAATCCAACATAGCCGCCAAATGACAATAAATCAATCTGTGGGTACCTATCCCCCCTAAATCGATGCTTGGGAACACACCGGTGTATTTGTTTGTTGCTAGGATGAACGGTTGCCTAGCAACAGCCATTCTAAATAGCTTTTTCCCTAGCAACACAGGTTTTATGGGCACTTAGCTCAATTTGAATCATACCTACCCCTACTAAATTATGCCAGGGGATTTAACAGTGTTATTCATGTGTTGCTAGGGTCATTAGTTGCCTAGCAACAGCCATTCTAAATAGCCTTATCCTTAGATCAATTTGAATCATACCTACCCCAATTAAATGAATGCCTGGGGATTTAACAGTGTTATTCATTTGTTGCTAGGGCCATTGGTTGCCTAGCAACAGCCATTCTAAATAGCTATTGCCTTAGCAACAAAGGTTTTATGGGCATTTAGCTCAATTTCAATTATGCCTACCCCAACTAAATGTACGTTTAAAATTATAACAGTGGTAATCATTTGTGGTAGGATCATTAGTTGCCTAGCAACAGCCATTCTATAAATATATATTCCCTTAGGTAATTAGCTCAATTTAAACCATACCTAGCTCCACTAAATGTGTGCCTTGAATTTTAACGGTGGTATTCATTTGTTGTTGGACCAACAGTTGCCTTGTAATAGCCATTCTAATTATATATTTCCCTAGAAACAGAGGTTTCATGGATGCTTAGTACAATTTTTCCAGCTAATGTATGGCAGGTATACTATATTATTATTATTGTTATTATTTACGTACTACTGCCTACCGGTAGTCTTCATCTTTGTATACATGAAAACACCAACTGCGGCAAATATTGTACAACAACGCTGGAATTATTGGCAATCAAGAAGTTGAAACTTTTCTCAAAAGTATTCCACCAATGCAGGTCTTCGGGAATTCTGTCATCTGATGAAAGTTTGCAATGTTAAACTTATGGCTGAATCCCTTCTGACTGACTCCATCAATGGAATACTCCCCTTCTATGTTCCATCCGGCCTCATCATACATATATAGACATCTCTGCTTATTTCTATGTCAAAATCTTGTCTCTACTGTTGGAGAATGTGTTTGTCTTTGTTTTCTTCTCCTCTTGTGGCACATACAGAGATGTACCAACGTCTGTCTGAAGACAGATCCAGTCACACAGTACAGTAGGAAGTTTATGCTGTGACTTATGCCATCCATTCTATAGGCTATAAATGCCTCCAAGGACATCATATCCTGAGCACTGTAGCCTAGGAACTGTGTTATGATGTGTATTGAATAGTTAACTCCTGGTGGAACGGTAGTTATTACAAAGACAATACACACAGCAACCATTGTGGCAGTCAAGTTGGTGGTCTTGAGAGATCTCCCATGCTGAGATGTCCGATGCTCTAATCTGAACTTTCTTTGCAGATATATTTTTTTCATCATTAAAATATTAAAAATCAGAATGATACAGAAGGGTATGATTGAGTATAGAAATGAGAATGTGAGTGCATAGGCAACCTCAAATAGAGAATCACCCTTGAGGAAATGACAAGAATGCATTGTGTCCCTTTGGTTAACATTGCCAGTGAACAACACTGGCACATTAAGAAAAGACATTACCACAGTAATAATTGTAATTATAGACAATACATTTCTCCGTGTACAGTAAAACTGGACTTTGAGTGGTGACAATATAGCAATGGTACGTTCAGCTGAAATTGTTACAATCAACCAAGAAGAGATATGAGATGCAGTTATAAAAATGAAACAAAAGCCCCGACAGAGCCATACAGATGATGAAAAGGGAAGTAAACCATATATTCCATCATCTATAAAAGTGATAAACCATAAATGCATAGTGTCAGCAATAGCAAGGACAAGCAGCAAGATCATGAAGACAGAGGTCTTCATTAAAGAACCATGTACAATCACAATAATGATAAAGCAGTTCAATATTGTTCCAATTCCAGAAACCGTTAGAATTGTGATTAACATGAATGATGAGTACAAGGGTCCTTGCTGACTTGTAGCATTGGACTCATATTGACTGTCACCAATGAATGATACAGTGTCCACATTAGTTATGTTATCCATGTTGATGTAAGAATAATTATAACATGTTTCTCCCCTTACGTGATATCCGTGTACAGATTGTTACTTGTTCCCGATAACACCACCCCAGTTCCTATAACAGTCTGGAGCTGTGAAGTGTTGTAGATCTTGTTGTAGATGTAGCTTAGTGCACAACACTGTGGATGTGTCTATCACTAAGGGCTACAGGAACTGAATACAGACATTGTTTATACTGACATTCTGTGTGGACCATCACATTACCGCAAGCTAACTGTTTCAGTACTGTGTTGACCACATGCATTACACTGTTTAAGGTTGAAAGAAAATGGATGTGAAGAATCAAATCTTAGCGCTGTCCATTTCAGTGTTGCATGACAACAGCTTGCGTGACCATTGATTTGAAGTACACACACATGTACCAAATGTCTGTGTTGTGGTGGCCATCACTGGCTGCCACCTCTGACTATTAAAGTAGCCTCACCAATTACCCACCTGTATCAGTTGGATGCCTGTGCCTACTGTTTACACAGGCATACATGGGCCGAGTTTTCTCTCATCACTCAGATTCCCCCTCCATGATTTAATAGCTGAGGAGATTACCTGATGTCATATGTCAGTAGGAATAATATAATTATAAAGAGAAAATGTTAAGCTAAATTTTGGTGGGTGCCACTCTAAAATCGGATGCTGGTAAGCAGAGTTATGAGCTTTAGAAGTAAACTTTCTGAGAATTATATGCACCTGTTTGAAAGATATATGCCGCGCACATTATCTATTATGCTCATTGTGTAGAGGAGAAACATAGCTTTCCATTGATACATATATGACGAGCATCAGTGGTTGTTAATGTCCGCGGATTTTAACATTACAATTGTTGTGTGTATTGGGGAGGGGGGCTGCCAGGGGGTGTGAGACCACCTCTCACACTACTGTAGCCTCATTGATAGGGTACAGGGGGGAGTGTCCAGGCAGAATAAAGCTGTGAACACTCTGCCAGTTTGAGTGGCGATCACACCTATTGTCTAGCTAGGGGGTCCATGTAATAGGCCCAATCCAATGGGGATTTCTTCCAATAGATGGGTCTTTTTTCCAATGAGTATTCCCACATTCTGTCAGTTCTAGACATGATATCTACAAAATTAAAACAGTTATGGCCTCCTGATGACATAGGGCATCAATAAAGATAAAAAATATGGTGATAAAATATATTTAGAATTTTCTTCTGGTGATGCTAATTAAAGTGGTACCGTAAAACCTCACGTATAAGCCTCAGGAATTTTGATTATTTGTTCATCAGCTGTTAAGGTGGTCTACTTTCAGCAAGATGGGTAGTACCTTTATTTCGCAGGTGGGGGGCGAGGGTTGGGGTGGGGGTGAGAGTTAATTTTGAACTGACCGGTGGTCCGGTCAAGTTTAAATCAGGTGTTGTGCAAGTGTCGGTGTTCGTCACTTGGTGTTTGAATTGATCACGGCTGTCACTTGGTGTTTGAATTGATCATGGACAAACTAGTGGTCGGACCCTGTGGAGATGTTCAGAACCTTTAGAAACTCACTAACCCCACCTTGTGGACGCTCTCAGAATCTTAAGTAAATCACTGGCTCCCCCTGGTGTGTGTTGGTTTAGGGCTAATTTCAGAAAACATTTTAGTAAGTTTCCCCAAGAGAGCCTTGAACCCTTGACCCTCAGCAGGCACCCTACTAACTAACTTTCAACAAGACTGAGCTAGCCAGGCAAGTGTCAGCATGGTCTATTGACAAGATGGTCAATGATTCATGACTATATTTTTGAATGTTCCATTTGGATGATATGTTGGCTATTAATTTCCCACGTTATTTTTGAAATTATGATGATAACCCACTCTGATATTTTGATATATTACAGTATGGATATGTCCCCAACCTATAACTAAGTCTGGTGAGGAGTCCATACACCATTCTTAACAAATGTCATGTCATTAGGACAGAACTCTGCCATTTTCAATGTAAAGATGCCCATTCTGTGGAAAGCTGTAGTATCAATATGGCTTGGTCGATCACTTCCACATTTAGGTTGAGCATTGATTATATCTTGTTAACAACCTATGAGAAATCCCAAGGGGATTATATATATATGATTTTGAGATACTAGAATTTAACCTTAAGTGGTCTAAAATGTAAAACCCTCATGTTGCTAATTAGTTAACACCCTTTCATGTAACCAATTATTTCAAATTAATATCTCTTTTTATAGAGAATATATGTGAGCATCCATGCAGAAAGGAATATCCACATTGCTGGGAAAGATTATCCCCTTTGTATGACAGAAGGGGATATTCCTAATGAATCTGAGATTGGTTGGTACATTTTCAAGCCCTGATATTCGATTAACCTGCACCTATTGACAAGATGTGTTTGTTTTGTACAATCTGCTCCATTCTTTACACAGAGAAATGAAATGAATAATTATATTATGAGGCCCTCGAGTGGAAGAGCTCAGAACTGGGGATATTATGAAAGTTCAAGTTAAAGAGTCAGGATAGTTTAGAGAGTCAAAAGGGAGTCGGCAAACATATGACTCCCTATGGAGTTGTGACTCTCCCGTATGGAGTCCTCAAGGTCATGACCCCGTAAGACACAAGGGAGGTAAGATTTTCCCAAAAATACGGTGCCTAAGTTAGTCTGCTCAACCCACTGCATCCTCTTCACAGACCAGGGCAGCGCATTGCCACCCCTGATAACCCTCTGGTAGCAACAGGAGGTACCGCAGCTGTTAAAGCTATTAGGACTGCAGGTTTCACCTGATGAATCCCCTGGAGGGCCGAAACCCAGACTACCCAGCTTGGTAACCTATTAAATCATGACTGATTTATTAGGACTTTCTCAGACCTTTTCCTATCTAAAAACCTCACACCTATATCATAGAGTGGAAATTCTAACATATAGGCTATAGTATATAATGTATGACCACCCAACAGTTTATACATGCACTACACTTAGAGGGTCGGTGTTATACACAGGCTATGGCAGCCAAATAGGTATGACTTACAGTATGTCCACCCTAGAGGAGAGGCTATTTTCTACACCCATCATTAAGTCTAGGCTGAACACCAGTGTTAACACGCAGGTATACAACCTATACCTAGGCTAGGGACTGGTACAATATGTCCACCTTGTGGGGATCCCAGGAACCAAATTGAAGGCCATAGACTGCACCCCCCTCTTGTGGACAGGGGTGCAACTAGGTCTCTTGTCACCCCAGAGGGGGATTAGAAACCGATGGTCACCTGATAGGATGTAGCCAATCTTGAGAGAGGCACCACATCCAGTTTCTAGACACCCCAATAACTTATAAGGAGTAGGAACCTAAAAACTTTCAGGCGGAACAACCAATCACAGAAGGGGAGCCATAACATTTCTAACCAATCAGGGGATGGCAGGACAGGAAACATTTGTCTAATTGGTCTGTGGTAGTGAGCAGACAAACGTCATGAATTAGATACATTAAGTCAGCCAGTGCCCACCATCCAATCTGTAAGCTTGGCTGGTGAGCAAGTATGTTTAATTGGTAGTGATGATCTTTAAAAAGGCTTGCACTTCTAAATAAAAGTATGTACTCACGAACTGTCTTCATGTGTGTGTGAAATAGGTAATCCTCCTGCTTGGGCTCAAACACTTACATGGTGCCATACTCCCAATCAGGCACAAACCTTGTATTTTTCACCTGAATGCAGGCAATTCTGGTAGTGTTTACAACATGGCTGAACTACTCGGAAGTGGAAGTTACCCAGGCCCAGTGCATGGTAGGTCTATTGAGTGTTGTATCCAATCATACATGACTGGGTGTTGTTCTCTGTGTACACACCAGGGTAATCCAATGAAATTGCTACTCAGTAGACTGCCCTCAGTAGACTGCCCTGGCAACAGCTATTCTAAATAGCCATGTCCTTAGCAACAAAGGTTTATGGGCATTTAGCTCAATTTCAATTATGCCTACCCCAACTAAATGTATGTTTAGAATTATAACAGTGGGTATCATTTTTTGGTGAAAATTTCTCACTCTCCCAAGCCTAATGTCTGACTTCCCATCAGTGGTACCAGGTACCGGGGAAGCCATGCATCTAGCCCTCTCCTGGAGTGGAGTGGCTTTCCGCAAAAAATGAATCTCACCCTGGTCTGTGTCATATTTTCGGTCTAGCAACAGGGTCGCCCACACCTGTCCTTGTCTGCCGGTCCCCCTTGGACGGCTCCCACATAGAATTATAACAGTGGTAATCATTTGTGGTAGGATCATTAGTTGCCTAGCAACCGCCATTCTATATATATATATTCCCTTAGGTAATTAGCTCAATTTAAACCATACTTAGCTCCACTAAATGTGTTTCTCGAATTTTAACGGTGGTATTCATTTGTTGTTGGACCAACAGTCTAAATATATATTTCCCTAGAAACAGAGGTTTCATGGATGCTTAGTTCAATTTTTCCAGCTAATGTATGGCAGGTATACTATATTGTTATTTTTATCATTTACGTACTTCTGCCTACCAGTAGTCTTCATCTTTGTGTACATGAAAACACCAACTGCGACAAATATTGTACAACAACGCTGGAATTATTGGCAATAAAAAAGTTGGAACTTTTCTCAAAAGTATTCCACCAATGCAGGTCTGCCGGAATTCTGTCATCTGATGAAAGTTTGCAATGTTAAACTTATGGCTGAATCTCTTCTGACTGACTCCATCAATGGAATACTCCCCTTCTATGTTCCACCTGGCCTCTTCATACATGTAGACATCTCTGCTTATTTCTACGTCAAAATCTTGTCTCTACTGTTGGAGAATATGTGTGTCTTTGTTTTCTTCTCCTCTTGTGGCACGTGCAGAGATGTACCAACGTCTGTCTGAAGACTGATCCAGTCACACAGTACAGTAGGAAGTTTATGCTGTGACTTATACCATCGATTCTATAGGCTATAAATGCCTCCAAGGACATCATATCCTGAGCACTGTATCCTAGAAACTGTGCCACAATGTATATTGAATAGTTAACTCCTGGTGGAACAGTAGTTATTACAAAGACAGTACACACAGCAACCATTGTGGCAGTCAAGTTGGTGGTCTTGAGAGATCTCCCATGCTGAGATGTCCGATGCTCTAATCTGAACTTTCTTTGCAGATATATTTTTTTCATCATTAAGATATTTAAAATCAGAATGATACAGAAGGGTATGATTGAGTATAGAAATGAGAATGTGAGTGCATAGACAACCTCAAATAGAGAATCACCCTTGAGGAAATGACAAGAATACATTGTGTCCCTTTGGTTAACATTGCCAGTGAACAATACTGGCACATTAAAAATTGACATTACCACAGTAATAATTGTGATTATAGACAATATATTTCTCCGTGTACAGTAAATCTGGACTTTGAGTGGTGACAATATAGCAATGGTACGTTCAGCTGAAATTGTTACAATCAACCAAGAAGAGATATGAGATCCAGTTAGAAAAATGAAACAAAAGCTCCGACAGAGCCATACAGATGATGAAAAAGGAAGTAAACCATATATTCCATCATCTATAATTGTGATAAACCATAAATGCATAGTGTCAGCAATAGCAAGGACAAACAGCAAGATCATGAAGACAGAGGTCTTCATTAAAGAACCATACACCATCACAATAATGATAAAACAGTTCAATATTGTTCCAATTCCAGAAACCGTTAGAATGGTGATTAACATGAATGATGAGTACAAGGGTCCTTGCTGACTTGTAGCATTGGACTCATATCGACTGTCACCAATCAATGATACAGTGTCCACATTAGTTATGTTATCCATGTTGATATTAGAATAATTATAACATGTTTCTCCCCTTTTGTGATATCTGTGTACAGATTGTTACTTGTTCCCGATAACGCCAGCCCAGTTCCTATAAGAGTCTGGAGCTGTGAAGTGTTGTAGATGTAGCTGTAGATATAGCTTAGCGCACAACATTGTGGATGTGTCTATCACTAAGGGCTACAGGAACTGGATACAGACATTGTTTATACTGACATTCTGTGTGGACCATCACATTAACACAAGCTAAAAGGTGTTTGATTTGAAGTACACTGTTTCAGGGCTGTGTTGATCACATGCATTATACTGTTTAAAGTTGAAAGAAAATGGATTTGAAGAATCAAATCTTAGCGCTGTCCATTTCAGTGTTGCATGACAACAGCTTGCGTGACCATTGATTTGAAGTACACGCACATGTACCAATTGTCTGTGTTGTGGTGGCCATCACTGGCTGCCACCTCTGACTATAAAAGTAGCCTCACCAATTACCCACCTGTATCAGTTGGATGCCTGTGCCTACTGTTTACACAGGCATACATGGGCCGAGTTTTCTCCCATCACTCAGATTCCTCCTCCATAATCTAATAGCTGAGGAGATTACCTGATGTCATATGTCAGTAGGAATAATATAATTATAAAGAGAAAATGTTAAGCTAAATTTTGGTGGGTGCCACTCTAAAATCGGATGCTGGTAAGCAGAGTTATGAGCTTTAGAAGTAAACTTTCTGAGAATTATATGCACCTGTTTGAAAGATATATGCCGCGCACATTATCTATTATGCTCATTGTGTAGAGGAGAAACATAGCTTTCCATTGATACATATATGACGAGCATCAGTGGTTGTTAATGTCCGCGGATTTTAACATTACAATTGTTGTGTGTATTGGGGAGGGGGGCTGCCAGGGGGTGTGAGACCACCTCTCACACTACTGTAGCCTCATTGATAGGGTACAGGGGGGGAGTGTCCAGGCAGAATAAAGCTGTGAACACTCTGCCAGTTTGAGTGGCGATCACACCTATTGTCTAGCTAGGGGGTCCATGTAATAGGCCCAATCCAATGGGGATTTCTTCCAATAGATGGGTCTTTTTTCCAATGAGTATTCCCACATTCTGTCGGTTCTAGACATGATATCTACAAAATTAAAACAGTTATGGCCTCCTGATGACATAGGGCATCAATAAAGATGAAAAATATGGTGATAAAATATATTTAGAATTTTCTTCTGGTGATGCTAATTAAAGTGGTACCGTAAAACCTCACGTATAAGCCTCAGGAATTTTGATTATTTGTTCATCAGCTGTTAAGGTGGTCTACTTTCAACAAGATGGGTAGTACCTTTATTTCGCAGGTGGGGGGCGAGGGTTGGGGTGGGGGTGAGAGTTAATTTTGAACTGACCGGTAGTCCGGTCAAGTTTAAATCAGGTGTTGTGCAAGTGTCGGTGTTCGTCACTTGGTGTTTGAATTGATCACCGCTGTCACTTGGTGTTTGAATTGATCATGGACAAACTAGTGGTCGGACCCTGTGGAGATGTTCAGAACCTTTAGAAACTCACTAACCCCACCTTGTGGACGCTCTCAGAATCTTTAGTAAATCACTTGCTCCCCCTGGTGTGTGTTGGTTTAGGGCTAATTTCAGAAAACATTTTAGTAAGTTTCCCCAAGAGAGCCTTGAACCCTTGACCCTCGGCAAGTACCCTACTGACTAACTTTCAACAAGACTGAGCTAGCCATGCAAGTGTCAGCATGGTCTATTGATGAGATGGTCAATGATTCATGACTATAGTTTAGAATTTCCATTTGGATGATATGTTGGCTATTAATTTCCCAAGTTATTTTTGAAATTATGATGATAACCCACTCTGATATTTTGATATATTACAGTAAGCTATGTCCTCAACCTATAACTAAGTCTGGTGAGGAGTCCATACACCATTCTTAACAAATGTCATGTCATTAGGACAGAACTCTGCCATTTTCAATGTAAAGATGCCCATTCTGTGGAAAGCTGTAGTATAAATATGGCTAGGTCAATCACTTCCATATTTGGGTTGAGCATTGATTATATCTTGTAAATGACCTATGGAAAGTCTCAAGGGGATTATATATGATTTTGAGATACTAGGATTTAACCTTAAGGGGTCTAAAAATTGTTGGTCCTACTTCAGCTGCACCAACCTTCATGTTGCTAAAAAGTTAAGACCTCTTTATGTTACCAATTATTTCAAATTAATATCTCTTTTTATAGAGAATATATGTGAGCATCCATGCAGAAAGGGATATCCACATTGCAGGGAAGGATTATCCCCTTTGTATGACAGAAGGAGATATTCCTAATGAATCTGAGATTGGTTGGTACATTTTCAAGCCCTGATATTCGATTAACCTACATCTATCAACAAGAAGATGTGTCCGGCCTCGATCACTGAGGTAACTCTCCCCATGACTCAAAAATGACTCCCTATCATTAGGGAGTCTAAGTGTACTGACTCCCTTTGCATAGAGACTCAAATGGGAGTCAAAATGGGATGTCTCCATAAAAAAACTGTTTGACACTATTATCGTAGGGGGTCAAAATGGGTCATGCAAGCTGATCTGAACAGCTCCCTTTGCCTCGGTTTCATCATTACATCAATCTGAATGGTGGCAGAAATCCGCCCGAATCAAAGATTCAGAAAATGTATCTACTTGATCTCAGCCATCAAGCTTATAACCCATGCATAGTGAAAATGCTTTAACATAAACATTTACCCACAGAAATGGTGTCTATGTTTCTACTGTACCTTATTTTGGGTCTATTCCTACTATTAGCATCAGTATTACTAAGTTCTGTCTTGATCAAAGGAAGAGGGCCATTTTAAAATCATTATGAAAGACACTATTCTGAGCAAATGCTCTACAAATTATATTGTGAGGCCCTCTAGTGCAAGAGCCCAAAACTGGTGATATTGGAAATCTGACGTATGAATGGAATCCATCAACCTCGATCCGTCGACGTTATGTCAATATCCGTCAATGTTTTGTCAATATCTGTGACGTTTTATCAATATTTCAATGGGTCATTTTGGCTTCCACCAATCCGTCCGTCGACGTATGCTCCACTAACGTTTCCGTCGACGGAGGGATTGGTGGAAGGCAAAATGCCCCATGCGTTGACAAAAACGTTGACGGAAAAAAACATTTCCGTCCATGTTCTCCCAAATCCATCAGCCGTCGACGGATATATCACAATATTTTTGCTTCCATTGACACGTCTGTTGATGGATCCATCGACAGACGGGTCAGTGGAAGTCAAATTATCACATCCATCGACATTTTGGGGTCATTTTGATGGATAAAAGCTGCTTCCACTGCTCTGTCCATCGAAGGATCCGTCCAAAAAGTGGACGGATCCGTCCATCGACGGCAGTGGAATCAGCGCTTTAGAGGTTCGGTGTTATACACAGGCTATGGCAGGCAAATAGGTATGGCTTACAGTATGTCCACCCTAGGGGGAGGCCAGTTTCTACACCCATTATTAAGTATAGGCTGAACACTATATATATTTGGCATACTGATAGATACATGTGATAGCAGATTGTAAACAAAATTAGGAGTGCGTGTGATGTAATTAAGAGTAGTTATCACATATTCATATTATTTTTGTGGCGGAGTTTCACGTGACAATGGATATATATATACCTAGGGACTGGGACAATATGGGATCCCAGGAACCAAATTGAAGGCCATAGACTGCACCCCCCTCTTGTGGACAGGAGTGCAACTAGGTCTCTAGTCACCCCAGAGGGGGATTAAAAACCAATGGTCACCTGATAGGATGTAGCAAATCACGAGAAAGGCACCACTTTCAGTTGTTAGACACCCCAATACCTTATAACAAATGGGGACCTAGAAACTTTCAGGCAGAAAACAGATCTGTGAGGCACCCAACCAATCACAAAAGGGGAGCCATAACATTTCTAACCAATCAGGGGGTGGCAGCACAGGTAAAACCCATCTGTGCGCGCTTGTCTAATTGGTCTGTGGTAGTGAGCTGACAAACGTTGTTAATTAGATGTATTAATTCATACTAACAGCTCATGGTTCCATATTTTCCCTGTATTTTCCAGCCAGTGTGGTGAGCAAGTATGTTTAATTGGTGGTGATGATCTTTAAAAAGGCTTGCACTTCTACATATAGAGTGGAGGCTGGGACCAGAAAGAGCCTCTAAACCAAGTTGAGCTAAACATTCTGAGTAGAAGCTGCCAACCATTTTCATAGGGTGTATGCATCCCTAGGCCTTCAGAAAAAAATGTTTGGCACTCTGGCATATGCCTGGTATGGCGGCCGTCTTGGATTTTAAGGCCGGAATGAGAAAAAAGGACCTTTTGAACAATATCTCTGGTTCTAAGGCAGATCTGATCATAATTCTGATGTCAAACCCAACATTCCCAAGGCCCAGGATACTAATCAACCAATTCCAATCATTTTTGCATAGATGCCATTGTGAAATTCTAGATGGCAGCCATTGAAATCCTGATTTTAGTCATTTTTCAACACCCTTAAGGCAGAAATGTCTTAGGAAAGGAAAAATACAATCAGAACACTACACCAGCAATTTGGATGTCTTCAGGGAACGCGTTATTGCATTAAAGCCTGTTATGCCACAATAGGGGAGAAAGAGGAGTAAAAATAGATCTTATAGTCATTTAAGGTGTCTAAATCTACATTCATAGGGTCTAGGAACTTTATGGGAGCATTATATATCCTTTCTTATGCATACATTGTATGATACAACAGTAGCCATTGTTCCTTGGGAGGGTAGCTGCAATCATACAGTTCCCTACTAGTCAGACACTTGGACGGTTCCCCAAAAGTCCCTTGGCCTAGCCTACCCCCAAGTATTGGGATCACTACACTATGGAGGACATTTCCAAATCATCTGTATCTACCAACCCATATATTCAAGGCAAGGAAAATAGCCACCATCACTCCCCCACCCCCACCCAAGGGAAGTGATATGACTGAGGTTGGAAATTATAGACCTGCACCGGGTAGAATTTTAGAACGTCTAATGCACACGCAGCTCTCCAAACACCTAGCCACAATTGAAATTTTGAGTGAGCATCAAGGGGGTTATCAAAAGTCCACCATTGACTCAGTAAGTCAATTTGTTGATGATATATTAATTAATTGTAATATAGGTAATATAAGTCTTGCTGCCTTCAGCGATATAAAGAAGGCTTTTGATAGTGTAAACTACATGATTTTATTTTCAAAATTGGAAATGTATGGTGTAAGAAATAGAAGCTTGACGTTGATTGAAAACTATATTTCTGTTCGTCAGCAATGCACAGTGGCCAACAACATCAGGTCTAGCACAATCCCTCTTGCCTGTGCCATACCCCAAGGGTCAATACTTGGTCCTTTATTCTTTTTATTACATATTGATGACTGTATTTCCCCTGAAAATTAACACAAAACTATGCTTTATGCAGATGATTCTGTTTTATATGTTACCAGTAGAAATTTTGATGCTTTATCTAAGGATCTTTCTATGACCCTAGCTTCTTCCTACATTTGGACCTCTATAAATAAGCTTACAATCAATGAATCAAAAACTATGATTCTGACCTTTGCCTCCAAAATCAAGCTAAAAAGACTTCCAAAACATAATATTTATTTAAACAATTAATGAACGTCAAATCCTACAAATACTTGGGTGTCACCGTCGACGAGGAGCTAAGCTTTGCGTTACATGTACACAATTTAATAACAAAAATGTTACTTCTTTTCAAGGTCAAGAAATGTATGCCCAGCAAAAGTCTCACGTCAGGTTTATGTTACACATACCTTGCCAATCATTGAGCTGATGTACTTTATATGAATACCAATATTGATATCTTAAATACAACACCAACTACGACAAATATTGTACAACACCGCTGGATTTATTGGCAATAAAAGTTAAAATTTTTTTAAATCATCAGATGAAAGTTTACAATGTTAAACTCATGGCTGGATCTCTTCTGACTGATGGAATCACAGCTGATTCAATCAATGGAATACTCCCTTTCTATGTTTCAGTAACTGTTCGACCTGGCCTCATCATACATGTGGACATCTCTGCTTATTTCTATGTCAAAATTTTGTCTCTACTGTTGGAGAATGGGTTTGTCTTTGTTTTCTTCTCCTCTTGTGGCACATACAGAGATGCACTAATGCCTGCCTAAAGACTGATCCAGTCACACAGTACAGTAGGAAGTTTATGCTGTGACTTATGCCATCCATTCTATAGGCTATAAATGCCTCCAAGGACATCATATCCTGAGCACTGTAGCCTAGGAACTGTGTCATGATGTGTATTGAATAGTTAACTCCTGGTGGAACAGTAGTTATGACAAAGACAATACACACAGCAACCATTGTGGCAGTCAAGTTGGTGGTCTTGAGAGATCTCCCATGCTGAGATGTCTGATGCTCTAATCTGAACTTTCTTTGCAGATATATTTTTTTCATCATTAAAATATTTAAAATCAAAATGATACAGAAGGGTATGATTGAGTATAGAAATGAGAATGTGAGTGCATAGACAACCTCAAATAGAGAATCACCCTTGAGGAAATGACAAGAATACATTGTGTCTTCTTGGCTAACATTGCCAGTGAGCAATATTGGCACATTAAGAAAAGACATTACCACAGTAATAATTGTGATTATAGACAGGATATTTTTCCGTGTACAGTAAATGTGGACTTTGAGTGGTGACAATATAGCAATGCTACGTTCAGCTGAAATAGTTACTATCAACCAAGAAGAGATTTGAGATGCAGTGAGATGAATAAATAAAAGGCCTCGACATAGCCATGGGGATGATGAAAAAGGGAGTAAGCCATATATACCTTCATTTATAAAAGTGATAAACCATAAATGCATAGTATCAGCAATGGCAAGGACAAGCAGCAAGATCATGAAGACAGAGGTCCTCATTAAAGAACCATACACAATCACAATAATGATAAAACCGTTCATTATTGTGCCAATTCCAAAAATAGCTACAGTGGTAATAAATGTGAATGATGTGTACAAGGGTCCTTGCTGACTTGTAGCATTGGAATCATGTTGACTGTCATCACTGGATGATATAGCATCCAAATTAGTAGTGTTATCCATGCTGATATTCAAGTAATTACCTCTTGTTTCTCCACTTATGTTATATCCGAGTAGAAATTGTAGAGATTGTTACCTCAGTTCCTATAACAGTCTGGGCTGGTGAAGTGTTGTAGATCTTGCTGTAGATGTAGCTGTCACTAGGGGCTGCAGGAACAAGAACTGAGCACAGTTATTGCTTATACTGACATGCTGTGTAGACCACCAGATCAATACTACCAAAATATAATTGATTTGAAGAATCCTATTACAGTGTTGTGTGGGCCATATGCATATTCTTTTTGAGTTTGAATGAAAGCCTTAGAGTTGTCTTGACCATATACATACCTGAGAGGTGATTGATCTTTAATTCTACCATTTCAATATTGTTCTGACCGTGTGCATGGCAACAGTCTGAATGACAATTAATTTGAAATACACAAATATGTACCAAATGTCTGGGTTGTGATGACCATCACTGATTGCCATCTCTGATTCCGCACTACGTCAATATTCATCATAATGTCTACATTGACAGAGGGATGCAAGAGCTGTAATCAGTAAAGTGGTAACCATGGAAACAAATAACATGTTACTATTGTGATTGTTTGGGTCTCTTTTTTGGAAAGAGAATTAGATTTGTGTATGCAGCACAAATGTTTCAGTTCACTTCAATTCAATTTTTTAAATCGATCCTGGCAAGAAACTTGTATGGCCTGGTAGACCTTATTGTTGCAAGACCAGCATCTTTTCCAAGGGGCAAAAGGGTAGGAAGGGTAAATAAGCTCCTTTCTAATCAAAACTGGGAAAAAGTACAGTTTTAAGTGCTTGCTCCTGCTACATATATAATATCTTTCCTTGTTTATAAAGACAATGTTAGAATTTTAGAAGACACTAATGGCATTTAAGAACTCTCAGCACCCAAATTGCACTAAAACAGTTTGGAGCGTTTAATTCCAAGGAAATGTGTTAAACCTGTAGGCCTACATAATATACATAATTTGAACCATCTCTGATACCTTTATCAAATTCCTTAGAATATTTGTCATTTTAGTTGCCATAGAATGTGGATGGAACAAAAACGTTCCAGTTTCAGCCTCTTTTTTATTCACCAGCATTATGGGATGGAAATTGGACTAAATTCTTGGATTTCTTAATTGAAAATTGATGTCAATGCCTGGGGTCTTTTTTTTCCTTTTCTCGATATTCCAATTATCAAGGTCTACAGAGCTCTTCAAAATTGTGTAGTGGTTCGGAATCTCAGAAAGAGAACAAGAACGTCAGTTTCCAAGTGCGAAGTAGAAAGCGTGGTTTATTCAACGTATCCCTATTACAATTGAATCTAGTCTTAACCCGAAGGGTAAGACGAAGCAGTCCTGGTTCAATCTAGCGATTGGGGTAGGGTAATGCGGGGAGTCAGCCGGGCCTGCACTGACTGGCGACTATACGAGGAGGGGAGGTTTATATACCCCCTTTGGATGTGAAATGAACATGGTCACGTGTCGGTTGGCTCCCGCCTGAAACGTGGTGCGCAGTACCCGAGAGAGGACAGTCGCCCCCTCTGGGATACCGCCCACACTAACGCCAGGCGGGAACAACCCGAACTTAATCCTCCTCGGTCACCTGGATATAAATGATTACCGTAGTAAACCCCTACACTACCCCCCCTAGACAACACTAGGTGTGGTAAAAACCTGAGTAGTAGACTCATAATAAAATAGTTTGACAACCAGAAGTAGTTTGTCTACACACTATACACAAAGGGTTTTACTACCATTAGTCATATGTAATATATGATGAACAATATTAATGGAATTAAGGCATTACACTGTCATAGAAACCTTATGATATGACCTTTACGTTAAGTAGCACCCGAAGTAGTTACTAACAGTTTGTAACTATCTCCTGATAGGAAATACATATATAGTCCTGATAAGGACCTTTAAAAATATAATCGGCAAGTGTACCAATTCCGAAGAATTATTACCAGTCCTAAAAAGGACTCACAAGCCTAAAAAAAAAAAAAATTACATAGGGATACATGATAACTTTTCTCCGCACCAGAATCAAAATTTTCATCACCTCCGTTTTCCATAACAAAATATATATACAACTAGATATACATACTCTTATTTACACCCACCCGAAGTGGTTAACGTTTGAACACAGTCATGGTTTATACAGATCTTTGGTATTATCCTGAGTATCATAAACTATCGTAGTGTATCAGCACCATAAATATATATTAGTAACATGGACGAGAATGTACGTTTTAATAAATAATCTGGAACTGCAGCGGTGTACTGCAGAACCTCACAAAAAGTGCTATGTTGACTTTATAAGAAGTCGGATACTGGGCTGATCTCCGGATCTGCTTCTGGACGAGTACGCGAGGTGCTCTCCTCTTCATCTTGGACGACTGAGTGAGTTGCTCTCCTCTTCATCTTGGACGACTGAGTGAGGTGCTCTCCTCTTCATCTTGGACGACTGAGTGAGGTGCTCTCCTCTTCGGGTCTACCAGCAAATGGTAGACTCATGTAGGTGCGATGTATGTTAAAACGTTTACATATGTGGAAATATTATTAACACTTGGTATGGATATCATTACCTCAGAACCTAAAGGTTCTTTTAATATGAAGGGATAGTCCCTTCATATTCACCTTCAGCTTCCGTAGCCGAAGAGTTCCTGAAACAACTACAGCTGTATTCAGTTATCCCGAAGGAGCTTTGTTTCAGCCTTCGGGTACCTCCTTCTTCTGGATGGCATCTTTCAGCTGATCCATGCTCCCATCCCAGTCCGAGAATTTCATCCCGAGGCAAATTTTAAATTTGGCCTTCATCTCCCGGATTTCTTCCTGGAGCTCTTTACACTCCTCTCGGACTGTAGCTTCCAGCACAGCGGCTTTGTCGCGCTGTGCTTCCAAGAACCTGGTCTTGGTAACCACCTCATCGGCAGTGTCCTTCTGAAGGCTCTCCTTCTCCTTCCGGTGACACTTCCTCACCCCTTCTATGAAGTGTTGTACCACCCTCTTGTGGTAATCCTCAGCCATCACCCGCTGTTCCTTCTGGAAGTCATCCAGAATCTCCTGTCCTATCTGATTGGACAGCGGAGCATCCTTAGGAAAGTAGGATGCTATCGGCGTTACATTAAGAGTGGCCGCAGGCTTCTCCTTCTTGGGTTTGACCTCCTGTGTTTTAACAGGAGGATCCATGGTTGGTTTCCCAACCTCAGTCGGCTTCCCTGGTGGTGGAGCCGGCTTCTGGGGTGGTATCGCCGGAGCTGGTACTGGACCTTTTGGTGGCGGAGGAGGAGGTCTCATAGCCTCCCCATCCGGCCCAGTGATCCGGTGAGCAGGCTTAAATGCCTTGTGTGATGGCGGCTGTTGTTGGTGCCGCGAAGCATCCCTACTGGCATGCTTTAACACCTGCTGGTGTATTCCTGTAGGAGCGGATGGTTCCGTCCGTCCCGAAGCAGATGAAGGTCTGCTTGTCGGGCCTCCTCGGTAACCGGCGTCGGGTAGGACACCTCCCTGGGCAGACGAGGTGGACGCCACATGTCGCACCAAGTCGTACCAGGTCCGGGAGGGTTCCTCCCCAGGACTCCTGCGTCCCCGTCGGGCCAGTTCCCTATCAACCTCCCTCTGGCGAGAGAGTTCATTCTCACGCCTTCGGGTGTCTTGGGGGGTCTGGCCGAGCGTCTGGGACTCCTGTCCAGGCGCCAAGTCCATCTCCGGATAGTCAGTATGTCTATCCGTAGATGCCTCATAGCTACGACCACTATGAGAGGACTCCGTGTAATAACGGGAGTCAATCTCCTCAAGGCTGAGGGTCCCTCCTCTTCTTACGTGAGTAGCCGGGCTGGTGGACCGAGACCGTCCCCGATCACCTTTCGGCTGCTCCCCCCGACCCCGGTAGTAGTCCCTCGGGTCGGGTTCTCTCCCACCTCTCCCCCGGCCTCGATTGGCAGACCGACGGAACATCTCGGGTGGGTATTGGTCCGGATCCAAATCAAACTTCCGTGAACCCGGGACCTTCGCAAACCTAGCTACTGTGAGCTTTGATTTGCTTTCTGCTACCTCGCAGAAATACGCCTTAGAAGAATTAAGGCTCTTCGGATCCTTCTTCAGGACATCTCTGAACGCGTCTATTACGCGTTCATGCAGGGCCATTACCTTGGCTCTGGCCTCACCACCTCCAATATTATGGAGTATGGTCATGTGTTTTATCAATCGTCCACGCCTAGGATGCAGGTGACCCGAACAGGTAGTAGTACCTGCCCCCTCCGGATCGCACTGGTACACCATATAGTGATGGGTGTGGTTTTCCACTAAGTGGCGCAGGTACCTCGCCTTAGTGGCGAAGGACACCTGTAATTCCAGAGATGACTGGCATTTCTGGAATGGACACTGAAGGTGGTCCCTGTCCCAATGTCGGACAGCCCAGCGGATCTTTGCCTTCTGATCCCTGGTATAATAGGTCTCTGGGAAGAAATCTATTTTCTTAAGCCAGTCCTCGTAGAACTCGCTCACGAGAGGATCCCTTTGGGTCGCTCTGCACCAATCCTCATCGTCGGATTTCCCATTTAAATTGATTACGGGCGGGATGGAGAAACGCCCCGTTCCTTTTGCGCATTCCCCCCAGTAGGAGGGAATGAATCCCTGAAATCCACCTCTGGCGTTATTCCAGATGTGTTTTTCCAGGGCAGTACCCGACTCGCTCCCCGAGCTGGCGTCGGACTGATGTCCAGCAGCCACCTTCGGGTCGGGTGTCGGGTCGGTTTGGGTGACTGTGGTCACTGGGTCCTTCGTCTCGGAAGGAGATTTTGGAGCCGCAATGTCCATATCGTCCTCCCCTGTAGCAGACTTCCCTTGGGAAGTACTGCTCGTATCAGATTTATCCAATACTGACCCATCGGTCACAATCCGCTGGGCGTCTGGTACTCTCTTTAACCGGGCTGCCTCATTCCTCAAGGCTTGGCGACCCCGAGGCTGGACAAAAGGGGATTCACCTTTTGTAACTACCACAGTCCGGATATCCTGACCATGGGGGCTGCTAGTGCGCGTTGCAGGGTCACCCCTTCGGATGTCCCTGCTGGCTTTAGCTGCAGCCTTCTCCTCTGCCTGAGTCAAACTCTTAGTCCGAGTCTTGACCATTTCCTCCACCGTCTCGATGATGGCCTCGTGACGGCTGAGGTCCTTCTCCGCCATGATTGTTTTCATGCGGTTATAGTCTATCTGATAGACCTCGTAGGATAAGTTGGACCGTATTAAGTCCCTATATCCTTCAACCGATCTCGGTTCCAACATCCCTACCGGGTTGTATCTGCGGTAACAACCTACCGCGAGGGTAGTGGCGCCGAATGCCCCACACGAAGTGTCATCAGAGATGGGTGTCATCCGAGGCACACACATCCCGACGTCAGCCATCTCGGCGTCAAACAAGCCCTTCCGAAGTGCTTTACACACTCGGAGGCCTTGCTGTAGATTTTCCCAGGTGGCGAACCACTCTGGGGGCATGATGCGGAGAGCTCCCGCATCAATAAATTCTTGCAACATATCCACTATGTCGTTAGGGATAGGTCTGGCTAGGCCTATCTCCGTGGCGCACATCACGTCTGGATGGAGATTCATCTCCCTTCCATCGTAACAACTTTTATCAGTTGTCTTCACCAGGCTAGCTGGCTTCTCATCCTTCGGGTGGTTATCCGGGTTGATGTTCGGATTACCACACCTATCCCACGTATCCTTCAGATGTTGGGCCTCCTCCTGCTCTATTTTCAGAGCAAGAAGACGATCTTTTTCATGAAGATTCCTTCGTTCAGCCTCAGTGAGGGCTGATTCAGACGTGGATACATCCATGTCTTCCTCTCCGAGAGTAACAGGGCTGGCGGCACCAACCCTGTCTTCGTGGGGCAAATCGGCCATGTTGTGTGGCCGTTCCCCTCCGCCCAACTCGAGCTGCCGTGAGGCCATGCTGGGTTGGGCGCTCTTATTTATACTAAATAAGAGTCCTAACTATTACTACAGGTCTTTGTGGAGGACCTGTTCTCCTTTTGAAACGTATTCACCTACTTTTGACGCTTGAATTCGGTTCTTATTAGATCCTCCTCGTTGGCCAGCACCCGGTGCCGGCGAAGATTCGAAATCTAATGAACCAAAACGACCTCTTTGCGCAGAGGTCACGCGCATCCACGCGCGTCTCGGGCCCTCCGCGAGACTGCCCTAACTAGGTCACTCATTGACCCAGTTCTTTTCCCGCGCCCGCAGGGCGCCAGTGCTTTTTATTATAAACAGGTGCTTCGGGTAGTAGCCGAACCATTCGCAACCAACAGCTCTGCTGGAGTATTAGTGAGGTTTTTATGGGAAGCATGCCCGCAAACCCACCGGATTATCCGCTCACCACCCACTGGTACCCTGCTGGGGGGTTTACACGCTCCATACCCGGTCACTCGTGTATATTCCAACATTTAACAGATGACAACACAAAACAATTTCTCGGAAAAAGAGGAAATAAATTTATAATTTTTCCCGCCAGGAATTTCTTCCCTCCCTCTCCTAACATAGTACAGGACAACACACTCGTTGTGTACTAGCTTAGGTTACCGCAGCCCTTTCTATCAGGCGGGGACTGCGTCGGGTACCTCCCATGGGTATTTTCTTTGACCTAGCTCCCAAAGGCGCCTTTTCAGAGGCAGGGTTAGCCGTCCCCTTTCTCTTCCGCCTAGGTTTGCTTACAGCTAGCGAGACTTTTTCCTTCTTCTGCACCTTCGGATCACTGCCCCCCAACTTCTTAGGCCTTCCTCGGCCACGTTTCGGGGTTATTTGATCCATTTTCCTGCTCTTTACTTCTTGGAGTAATTCATCTACTCCTAACCCATACGTTTCTGTGGTCAGATCCCTCCCCTTCCAGGGACGGAGCCGAGCCACGTTGGATTTATAGATCCGCCCAATTAAGGATCTAATCATGACAGTACAGTCACTTACTACTCTAGTCACTACAAATGGACCATCCCAGTTGCTTGCTAATTTTAAATTGGATAGAGGTTCGTGTAGTCTTACTACTTGATCCCCTACCTTGAACCGACGGACTTTTAGTCCATGGTCATAACCAGTCTTCTGCCATTTCGCATTCTTTTGTAACTCTGTTCTAACAAGTTCGTATGCGAATTTGAACTGGTCTCTTAGTGATTCCACAAACATCACGTGACAGGGTGCGTCGGGATTCAACCCGACCACTCCAAAAACAAGATCGGCTGGCATGATCATGTCTTCCCCAAACACTAATAAGTTTGGGGTGCAATTGGTGCTTTTATGAACAGTGCTGTTGTATGCATGGCATACATATTCACATTGTTCATCCCAATCAGTCATACTTTCATTCACCAAGGGTTTCAGAACCTGAATCAGCGTTCTGTTGAACCTTTCCACCATCCCATCACTCTGGGGTCGGTAAGGATTGGTTCGGGTCTTACAGATGGCTAACCCATGGCACATTTCCTGCCATAGATCCGACTCAAATTCCCGGCCTTGGTCACTATGCATCATCAGAGGCACTCCTAGGTGTAATACCCAACCTTTCACAAAGGCCTTCGCACAGGTCGCTGCTTTGTGATCGGGTAAGGGGAACACCCGCGTATACTTAGTATAGTAGTCAGTGACTACCATCATACACGTGTTACCATCAGGGGTTGTTTTAAAACCACTGATGATGTCGATTGCTATTCTCGCAAACCTAACTCCGAACAGTTCCTGGGACAAGGGCATTTTACCCATCCCAGGGCCGGGTTTATTTTTACAGCAATCGGGACACGTGGCGATCCAACGTAATAAGTCAGTGCTCATTCCTGGCCAGTAGTATCTTCGGGACAGTCGTTCTAAAGAACGTTTCTTCCCAAAGTGACCACTGGTCATATGACCGTGACAATAATACATTAAATCCCTCCTCATACCGGAGGGGATCACTACCTGTCTGATCCTTCTTCCCGAAGGATTGATCTTCCATCTATATAGAACACCTTCGGATACTTCAAGCTCTGCCCATTGGGCTAAAAATCTCCTCATCTCTCTATTTTCTAGCGAGATTTCAGGTCGAACAGGTTTGATCCCTTTAGGAATCAACCCGAGCAACCTCCCCACGTTCGGGTCCTTCTCCTGGAACCTTCTGATAGTCTCCATAGACCATTGGAGGATACCAGTTCCCCTGGATTCCAGTGGCAACCGGACTCCAGCTAGGACCGCCCCGTGGGCTCCACAATCATCACATTTCCCATTTCCACAACTCCTGATGGGTCGGCGGGACAGTGCATCAGCATTTACATGCTTCACACCGGGTCGGTGTTGGATCTGCTTCTGTTCCAACCCGAACTCTGATAAGTGTGCTAACCACCGACCTATCATGCCTTCAGCATCCTTAAAATTAAGTAACCACCTCAAGGAGGAATGGTCAGTCCTCAGCGTGAAATCTGAGCCCCACAAAAAATGTTTATATTTCTTTGTGTAAACAATCACTGCCAAGAGTTCCCTCTTGGTGGTACAGTAATTCCTCTGTGACTTGTTCATGGTGTTGCTAGCAAAAGCAATGGGAACTTCCTTTCCATCTTGGACCTGACTCAAAGCAGCTCCAATGCTCTCATTGCTGGCATCAGTATCCAGGATGAAATGACCGGCGGCTGTCGGATATTTCAACACTGGTGTTTCAACAAAGAGTCTTTTGATGGATTCAAAAGACTCGTCTTGCTCTTTTCCCCATGGAAAAACTTCCTTACGCCTACCAGGTGTCCAATGAGACAGTGACTGGATAGGATAGCTCACCTGGGCATAGCCTGGCAAGAAATCTCGATAATACGAGCAGAACCCGAGGAATGAACGGACATCCTTGGGACACCTGGGTTTTTCCCACTCCGTCACACTTCGGATCTTCTCCGGGTCTGCTTTCACCCCCTGTGTGGAAATGATTCTTCCCAGATAATTAATATCTTTCTTAAACAACTGACATTTCTTAGGTTTTAATTTCAACCCATTACTCATTATCCTCTGGAGGACTTCTTCCAGGTTGTCTAGACAACCTTGGAATGTTTTTCCGAAGATAATGACGTCATCTAGATAAACTAGACATTTCTTCCATAGTAGATCGCTCAGTAATGTCTCCATCATGGCCTCGAAGGTGGCTGGCGCATTGCACAACCCGAAGGGCATGACGTTGTACTGGAACAATCCTACATGGCTCGAGAAGGCCGTCTTCTCCATGTCGGCAGGCTTCATTCCGACCTGCCAGTACCCAGACTGTAAGTCTATGGTACAGTACCATTCATTCCCTCCTAGGGAGTCAATGGTTTCATCAATCCTCGGTAGAGGATATGAGTTCTTCTTTGTCATCCCATTCAGTTTCCTGTAGTCAATACAGAACCGTATGGTCCCATCTTTTTTTGTGACCATACAGACTGGACTGCTCCAGGGGCTGGAACTGGGTACAATAACATGATCCTTAATCATCTTATTGATCTCAGTTTCTGCTACCTCCTTCTTCTTCAGAGGTAGCCGACGGTAAGGAATTTTAAAGGGGGAACTTTCCCCCACGTCAATTCCGTGTAGGACTTTATCAGTTCGTCCTAAGGGTTCTCCGGGGAACGCGAAGGCCCTTCGGCAACGTTTTAACATTACCCGAAGGTCCTTCTGCTCCTTCGGATCTAGTTCCGAAGCATCTAGAATTAGCTTTTCTAATTCCTCTTCGATTACGGCCGTACCCGGCGGCTCTTCGGATGGCAACCCCAGAAGGCTGCTGGTGACCGCCTCCGCGAGTACCACACTGCCTACTTTAGCGCCTTTCTGGAGATATACCATATGAACACCAGGATTGGAAATGGGGACAAGGGTCCATTGGGCATTTCCCACCAACGTATCAGCAGATTCCAACCCGAGGGATTGGAGATAAGCTACGTCGGGTTCCATGACCCCGGCCCTTCCTCTTAGTTCAGAGGAAGCGCTTATTAACACATCACATGTGGTTCCCGGTGGAAGTTTCACCGTCTGTGCGACACTTGCTACACTACTGATAACTCTCAGCACACATTGTGCTTTGATATTATAGGGACTCTGTATGGACAATTCACCTGTCTTCGGGTTCAACATCATCCCGAACAGGTCGGCAAAGTCCATCCCTATAATGCCATCATCCTCGATCTCAGCAATGGTTGGGGAGAATACAAACTCCTTCCCCACCACCGAGATACACAGGAAAGTACGTCCAAACGTCCGCAATCTGCTACCGTCGGCTGTGCACGCATTTACCCTCATTTTAAGGTCATCATTTGTGCCCAGCAGAAGAGTGTAGAACCTCCGAGAGATGATGGAGTGGCTGGCTCCAGTATCTATCAGAAATTCCCCGACTCTACCCTTCACAGAAGCGGCTAAATACCACCTTTTTCCTCCATTCAATGAAGGGTTACTAGTGAACTTCTGTAAGTCACTCTCAGTACCTAGATCTAATCCACGCCCTCTTATGTATTCCAGGCAAGGGTGATCTAGGGGGAGCCTGGTTCCACAAACCATTGCACTATACTCCTCCGCATCAGCACCGGGTTTCCCCGACTCACTTCCCGAATGTATGACTGGAATGCTGATGGCCCCGGCCCCAGGGTTCCCAAGCTGCGCCTGCTTGTCCCCCATATGTCCGGGCGTCACTACTGAGTGTGAACTTACTCCCATTCCGTCAGGAGTATCATGGCATATTTCCTTCGGGATCTCTGAGTCGCCTTCCTCAGGGATCCCCTTTAATTTTCCGAGTTCTTTCCGGAGAATCGCATCACAGGTTTCTCAGCTGTGCATGAGGAGGCGTAATGCCCCTTCTCCTGACATCTGTAGCATGTTACAGTACTCAGTTCGGGTTTAACCCTCCTTTCCTCTTTCTTATCAAACATCGCCATCATACGCTGCATCATGGCTTCTACCAATCCGAGGGACTGGTCAGGCTCCGATTTCTTCGGAACATTGGGTTCTGGTGGACCCGAGGGAGGTTTGGAAGGGATTTTTGAATGGTCCCCTGGAGGTTTCTCTGGCTTTTTGCTAGAGGATGATTTGTCAAAAGGTTTCCGCCTTTTGTTATCACCGGACTTTTTGTCCCGGCGCTTCCCACTGAAGGCTACCGCCCCAATGGTCTCCTCTCCTTCGGTATCCTCACCCGAGGATCCCCCGCTGCTACTATAGTCAACTACCGCTGACGTTCGGGATTGGTTGGGCACCAATCCGGCAAGAAGAACTTTCTTCTTCTCATGACCATCTATGGCTAAAAATAGATCGGCTAGGGAGGAATCGCTTTTCCAAGCTTTTCTGGTTAGTTCCTGATGATCAGGGTCGCTCAGTCCGCTAATAAACCGGACAAAGAGAGTCTCGATGTAGTAATCGGCGTCTCGAGCCCATTCGGGTCTTGCCTGATGCAGAATCCGTTGAAGCTCTAGACCATATATCTTTGGGGACTCTTTTGGTTTCTGGGTTCGTCCCTTGAAGACCAACCAGTGATCCACGGTCACCAGGTTCCCAAAGATATATACAGCAGTACTTTCGAGCTGATCATATGTACCCGAAGGGCCATATGTACTTCTCCATTGGGAGACTGCTGACTTACCTGGCCCATCATTTAGCCAGATCACGAAGGCTCCTAATGAGTCTTCTTTAGACCACCCATTGTATTTGCAGTCATCCACAAATATTTGGTATTCATCTTTCCAGGGTCCTTTCCCTTTGTAGGATTTAGTGATCCGGGCGGTCCGTCGGGCACCCCTGGTGACCCCTTCTATCAGCTGATCCGATAGATTCCGGCTCCAGTCCATTATTTCAGTGGCATCTTGTCCCCGGCTATAGCTATCTAAGCCAAGGCTCTTGATACAAGGATCAGTATCATAAACCTGTCTCAATCCGGGAGCCGTTGAGGTTCTTCGGGTCAATGGTCGGACTGGAGAGACTGGTTCGCACCCGGGAAACCGGGTAGGTCGAGGGCGAGAAGTGGTACCCGGATAAGGGGGAACACTCCCGGTGGTTGTTTGGTCATGGGTTTGGGGTCTAGGCCGACTTCCCTGTCCATTTGTGGGTCTAACAGGACTATCAGTACGGGGGTACTGTCGGTTCTGATCCCTAGACCATCCAGCAGAAGGTCCTTCCACTGCTCTCTTGCCTCGGGTGGCATGCCCCCGGGTTTGATTTCCCGGAGTTCTCCCTTCTCGGGTCTCTGCCTCCTGGTTATGATGAAAAATCAGGTCACCCCAATTATCATAACCATACCACCCCCCCTGTTGATCCTCATGGGTGGTGGTGTTCTTGCTCGTACCCGAAGGGGGTGGAACAGCTCCATACTGAGATGGACTATCCCCAGCGAAGGGGTTCAAGGTGTCATAACTATCGACTCCCGGCGCACTTCCCGCGGAATATGCCGTCGGATCGATGGTTACCGAAGGTCCCGTCGGAGCAGGGGGAGCAGATGTATAGTAGACATCTTTCTCTACCTGTCCTCCGGAAGGGTATCGGGTGGCGGGCTTTAGAACTCCTTGGAGTGGAGGGTTCTCCACTCCTTCCCCAGGGGTGAGGGTCACCTCTGGGTCAGGTACCTTCTGGTTACCTAGGTAGAGTTCCAACTCTACTCGTCTAGCTTCCAGTATAGATACCGCCTTCATGCCCTCTAGTTTCTTCTGATCTAACTCTTCGTTTGCTTCTAGGATAGCGGTTCTTACTGCCTCATTGTCTTCCACCTGCTGGTTGCGAGCGTCCTTGGCGGCGTGCCATTCCCTAGAGTATCTTTCTAGGTCCGCCTGATACTGTTGTTGACAGGCATAAGACTTCCGGTTAGCTTAACCTAACTCGGATAATCTTTTCTTTTCCGCTTTCAGGGTTTCCTGATTTTTCTCCATCTGGTCTTTCACCAGTTGGTTGTCACGGGTCAACTGATCCGTTCTCCACTCCATATCCTGATGGACCTGTCTACTCTCTAGGATGTACCTATTCCTTTCAGAGATCAACGAAACCAATTCGTCGTGCAGAGCATCGTACTGCTTGTTCATTTCTTCCTTGTTCCGGTACTCGTTGTCCCGGTCCAAGGTGTCGTCCTGATCAAGATCAGGTTGGGTCCCGACGATGGGACCTCCTTCGGGTACGACCCGAAGGGGTTGTGGCGGTATTTCTAATACCGTCGGGTCCAGAAATGAGCCCTTCTGGTTCGCCCTTTTCTTTCCTCCGGGAAAGAAAACGGAGTCAGTCGGGTAGAACAAAGAACGCCCAGTGTTCAACATGATTTGGCCCTGAGTGGCAATGAAGTTCGGTGTGAACCCCCTCGCTTCCTCCGGTTCCATCTGGTCCACTCGGGTGGACTCCAGTTCTCCTTCTTCCAAAGTCGCTCCTGGATTTAAAGCTCCTTCGGTTTCACGCATGAAACCCTCGAAGCTGGTCGGAACAACTGGGTTGTTCCGCTCCGGGACGTTACCGTCCCCATACTCTCCTACTCCGGCCAGGTTCACCTGACTGCTACTTCGAAACTGATCCTGGTCACGGCACCAGTGTAGTGGTTCGGAATCTCAGAAAGAGAACAAGAACGTCAGTTTCCAAGTGCGAAGTAGAAAGCGTGGTTTATTCAACGTATCCCTATTACAATTGAATCTAGTCTTAACCCGAAGGGTAAGACGAAGCAGTCCTGGTTCAATCTAGCGATTGGGGTAGGGTAATGCGGGGAGTCAGCCGGGCCTGCACTGACTGGCGACTATACGAGGAGGGGAGGTTTATATACCCCCTTTGGATGTGAAATGAACATGGTCACGTGTCGGTTGGCTCCCGCCTGAAACGTGGTGCGCAGTACCCGAGAGAGGACAGTCGCCCCCTCTGGGATACCGCCCACACTAACGCCAGGCGGGAACAACCCGAACTTAATCCTCCTCGGTCACCTGGATATAAATGATTACCGTAGTAAACCCCTACAATTGCATGGTTTGCTACAAAATGGGCGATAATAGGGGTAAATAGCCATTTTTACCATTTTTTACTAACTATGCAACCTATGCAACCTTAATAATTGGAATATCAATAAAGGAAAAAAAAGGACCCCAGGTATTGACATCAATATCAGTCTCTAATTCATGAACCTAAGAATTATATCCAATTTTCATCCCATAATGCTGTTTGAATGAAAAAACAAACACGATTTTTTTCCATTCACATTCCACGGTGACAAAAATCCCAAATATTGGAAGGAATTTGAAAAAGGCATTATAGATAGTTCAAATGATGTATGATATCTACAGATTTAACACTTTTCCTGTGAACTAAACACTCCAAACTGTTTTAGTGCAATCTGGGTGCTGAGAGTCTTTAACCAATCATACATAAGTAACATGAGACAATTTGTTCTTGCTTGTATAGTAAAAGAGGGTAGGACCTGCTATATTAGTGTACGGGTTCACTATTACAGGGAAACCATGTACATATTATCCTACACTATAGACGCATACTTTGTACTGAACCCGTCCTGCATGATTGGGTGTTGCGAAAGCTGATGCCGAGGATCCTGTTCCTTTGCCACATGGTGATTTGGGTGTTACCGGTACCCTCCATTCCACATGGAAGCATCAGGTAACCTTTGCCCATTAACCCTTGGTATTGGATCTCATTCCTAGGTATTAGTACTGGTCACCTGCCCTATTATATAAGACGGCCTGTAACACCTGACCAGGTTTGGACCCAGCCTGGCTTGTAACCTGACGCTTCACGCTCCCCTCTGGTTACTCGCCCCTACCTGAGCTATGCCCCACTACTGCCCGATGTGGAGGCCCAGAGTATAGTCTACACCTGTGAATCCAGTTTGGCTCCCCTTATGCATACTTTGGGCCCAATTCAGATCACTTGAGTGACTGAAGTCACCTGTCCCGAACCTGTCCCGAACCTGTCCCGAACCTGTCCCGAACCTGTCCCGAACCTGTCCCGAACCTGTCCCGAACCTGTCCCGAACCTGTCCCGAACCTGTCCCGAACCTGTCCCGAACCTGTCCCGAACCTGTCCCGAACCTGTCCCGAACCTGTCCCGAACCTGTCCCGAACCTGTATCGAACTACACATCTCATCGTGATCATCCAGTCCTGAACCACACCTTTCGCTGTTGTAAGCAGTATACCTGAATAAAATGTGTAACCTATCTACAAAGCAGAACCGGGTTTGTTGATCAATCTATCAACTACATTAGCAATGGGTGGGAGGAAAATATAAATTACTCATTTACAAGGATAAGTATTTGGATAGTTATACTCAAGGGTGGTTATCAATTAAAGCCATTGCATTTCAACTTTTTGACTTTTTGTGTACTAGGGTAGATTCACTATAGGTCGACCCTTCCCGTCACACTTTTTCATGACCATTAGAAAGTGCTACATTATGACATGGAAAATCATTATGACATCATACCTGCTTTACCAGACATCAGATAATTATTCAGTGAATCAAATTATCTACTTTTGGTAATGCAGTTAACACTTTTATTCATATATTTTTTGCCTTAACTCAGAGAATTTCATATAGCCTATTTTCACTCACTGTCAACCATAATTGACCTAGGGTCGACCAGTATCATATCACTCTAAACCCTATGAAGCATTCTGAATTAATATCCAAACCAATTTGATTTGCTTAGTAAAATAGCTGGTTTGTTATTCTCCGATTGATAATGCATTTTCCCATATGTGAGTCACTATACAAAGTAGGTTTATTAGGCAGTATTAGTAGTATAGTATGTATCGGAACGGGACTATAGTTAAGTACTGTTTATTACTCAATCGACATGCAGCCAATCAGAGGCCTCCATTTGGTCACGTGACCGGAAGTGACCTACTTAGGGGATTAGTGGTGCATTCTGGGTAACCCTGCAGCCAATCAGAGGCCACCATTTGGTCACGTGACCGGAAGTGACCTACTTAGGGGATTAGTGGTGCATTCTGGGTAACCTACTGACCTACTTAGGGGACCGGAAGTGACGTCATATGACCTAATTTAGGATCACGTGACCGGAAGTGACCTGATGAGTCACGTGAGCGGAAGTGACGTCACATGACCTAATGGCCGACCGGAAGTGAGTGACCTCATTGAGGATCACGTGACCGGAAGTGACTTGATTGATCACGTGAGCAGAAGAAGAAGTTTTTTGTTTAGGAAGTGAGGGTCTTTAGGATCACGTGACTGGAAGCGACGTCGTCACATGAGTGCCGCTTTAAGAGACTGCGCGACTTACTAGTAAAAGAAGACGTATGAAAATAAAAACACAACAATATTTTATTTTATTTTTTTTTATTTCTTTTTTTTTCAATCTTGATAAACACTCTATTTTTGAAAAGATGCACACGCTTATTTTTTTTTTTTTCATATCTCTAAAGGACTCGTTGTCACACCGTCAGAATGCACGCGACGCTTATAATACAAGTAGCGCACGCCGTCTTTCTCTATGGTGTAGGTGACCATTTTGTTTCGCACCACTTTGAAGTTTCTATTTACAGCAATGAGAGTTTTTCGTTGGCGAAGAACATCCAAGAAGTCGTCTGGTTCCTGAGGGTTTTGTTTCTTCTGTACGCCTTTTGCACTCCATTTTTTGGATTTTCTTTCACCGGTGTCGCTGACTCGATCGTAGCAAATGTAAGTCTTAGGGTTGAGACTTAGGATCCCGTCACCTTCCCACTCCGCTTTCATAAGCCCCGAAGTTCTCAGATCGTGAAGGTACCGTCTCTCACAACATCCGCCGGGCGGCGGACACCATTCTCGCACTCTTTCCGTTTTTGTCTTCACGAAAAGCTCTAAGTGATCGTCGCACACCGCTGTCGGAAGCCACTTTCGTTTCTCTCTGAAGTACGTCTCTCTCAGGCGAGGTTTGACTAGGTCATCCAACCTGTCACCGCTGAGAGCCATGTAAAGACTGTCGGTGTCCATTTGACAAAGGGCATAATCGCGCCGATCGACGAATCTATCCAAGAAGTCGTATGTGAACTCTAACATTTTCAACTTCGCGTACTGGTATACCATGAACCCTATTTGAATAGGGAGGTTGTTGTTGACTGTTTTCGGTTGTAGTTCGACTTCAAACAGATCGGAACTCAACTCGGACGCCTTTTTGAAGCGCCACGAATTGGCCAATAGTTCGAACTTCCGACTGTCAGTGTATCTCACCGCCGTGTGTTTTTCTTTGTTGCAGATTGTTTTACCGTACGTAGCGTTTCCCATTAACTTGTAACAGTCTGACAGAATTTTCTCGTTCTCGTTCACGTCGCCACGTCTTTGCGCCGCCGTTACTTCGTCCGCGAAACCGGCAAAGGAGCGTTTAGGTAGGTATTCTACCACCAGCTGCACTTTGGTGACTATCAAACCGTGCTCTAAATACCACTTGAGAAGCGGCGTTCCCAAGAGAATATTTTTTCCGTGGTAACTCCCTATCAGACATCTCTGAGGCGTGTTCAACAGCTTTTCTTCCTGCGCAAAGTCTGACATGTGAGGTCCTATGTCCGATTTTGAAACGGTCGCGTTCTTGAAAACGGGGGTCATTTCTTCGAAGTAGTCTCGTAGGTGAGGCGGCGTAGTGATGTCCACTTGAACTAAACCGAACATTTTCTCCTCTTTCACAGCGGAAAGGATGTCGCTCTCGCTCATCGCGTTTCGAGACACTTTCAAAGCGTCAACCTTCCAGCGTTGTTGGGAGGCCTTGACCCGCTCATCTCGACGCTTCATCTCTCGCCATTCGCACTCCCACACGACGACCAGCTTGTGACCTATCGCTTTCAAGTAAGCGCTTACTCTGGTCGTTCTGTCGCGTCTCTCCTCTCTCAGTGAAGCGCACTGATATCGGTGCGACGGTATGCACTCGTGAGCGTGGAACCAACACCCGTGAAACTGGAAAACCGTATTAGAGGCCGCGTGAAACCCGTCCACGCGAATTCTCCGACAGCCTACAACCATCTCGCCGCCGTTCAGAGCGTGGCGCAGTTTCACGTCGCGGTCGTGCTCTACGAAGCGTAACCACTCCAAAGCGCTGTGAGAGTTTCTTTGCCTAATTTCGGGCTTGAACTCGGTCTCGGGCCGTCTCACCGCGTAATAGCCCGTGCAGTGCGCTTCGCTCATGCAGCGCAAGTACAGAGAGTTAGCGTCTAGTCCTAGGATGTGTTGGCACGGTCTCGCTTCTTCGCCGTACTTGTGCTCCCTTATCCGCGTGGTGCCCTTCTCGTGAAATCTATGGAAGATGATGGAAGGACCGCCGACTAGATTTTCTTTGATCAGAGCGTGGAGGACGGCGTCGGACTGGGGGAACATTGTGAACGCGTCTTCTAGGTTTTGGAAGAGGAACCGTAAAGTCAAACCGGCGAGAGAAACTCCGTCTTTCAACATGTCAATGCCGCGATCTTGGAAAAATTTAGCGTGATTTTTCAGAGCTTGTATGAAAGGTTTGACGTCTTTGTTGTTGTAGTGGATCAAGTAGTCTTCCATAGTTTGCATCTTCTCGTCGGACCAAACTTTCTGACATGCGGCGTAGTCGGATTCGGACATTTTGACGCCCGTCAGCTCGCTGTCGAAAGCCGATCTCGGTGGCAGCGTTCTGTTTGCCAGTTTCCTGGTAGACGTCATCCATTCGTAAGGAAAGTGACCTTTCTCTTCGTTCCTGGTGAAAGCTCGCAAATAGGTCGCGTAGTTGTAACCGGGTGCCAAATAGTTGACTACGTCCAAGAAAACCGTGTGCTGTGTGTAAACCGCCAAGTATTGATTGCTTCTCTTTATGACGCTGAATTCTTGGTTTCTTCGGTCTCCGGAGGCGAAGAACGAGTGAAGGCGCATTTTGATCAGGTTCAAGTCGTAACGCCCCGAGTTGAAGCCCACGACTGGAGCTTGACGGATGTATCTCAGAAGCCGCTTCTTCAGTTGAACTAACGGGTGTCTGGTCTGAGCCGCAGCGAAGCCGCCTGGAGAAGGGGTGAACGTCGCCTCCTCCAGCAGGAGAGCTTCACCTATCGCCGCATCTAACTTCGCTAAGGTCGGTCGGTAAAGTTCTAGCACAGCTTCCCCGATGACTTTGGCGTTCTCGTTTATGTGATTTAAAACTCGGTCCAACAAGGGGTCGGAATCTGCGTCGGATTCTCTGACGAAGCAGACGGGCCCCTCCCACCCCGGAAAGTCGGATGCGACGCTAGCCGACAAAGGGACGTGATCCCACAGCAGGGACACGTGTTCCGTCGACGGTTCTTTGCACGGTCTGAAGAAAGCCTCGAAATCGAAGGCGATCTTGTAAGGGTAGATTCCGGAATGTCCGTCGGGGGGAAGAATGGAGAAGTCTGCTAGCGCTTCGAAAATCGTTCTCGAATTTTGGTAGATGCCGCCTACGTAGCGCAACTTGACTTGTCGGCAAGAGGAAAGCTGGTTCCTGTGTCTCTTCAGCAAGAACTCGGTGGTGAACGCCGCCTTACACTTGCAACATTCGTATATGCCCGCGTACGCGTTGAAGTCCGTGACGAGAGAGACGTGCAAACCGCCTTTCGCCGTCAGGTGTAGGTTGACTTTACCTCGGGCGGCCAGAGTTCTGGAAGGCGGTCTGATCAGAGTAACGCGTCTTCTCAACTTCCGCCCCGGCACTTGACGCGACGCGGTGTAAACCGCTATCTGTACGTCAAACAAGTTCTCTAACGCGGGTAAGTCGCGGATGTTCAGACCCGGAAAGGATTCAGGTGTGGCAGCGGGACAGAACTGACGTAACAAATCTGAAGCGCGCTTGCTGGTCTTGTATAAGTGAAAGGAAATGCAGCGGAAGATGCAGAGGTTGTCCTTGTTGGGAAAATCTAACACGCCGCTTCTCTTTCCAACTCGACCGGCCTGAGTGATCCTACCGCCTATGGGGAATTCCCCCGGTCCCATGTAAACGCAAATGTTCAAATTGGTAGGAAAAAGAACGTGCCACTTGGTGTCAGCGTCGCAAAGTTTCCGTACTTCCTCGCAAGCGACGGTGTTTTCCATCTTTGAGAGGAGCTCTTCCAAAGTTTCTGAATTAGTTATAGTAGGGAGCGGTTGTATGAGAGTTGCGTTGTTCTGGGAGGCGTGAAAGTAGCGCAGTTTGCTCTTGTCTTCTCTGTGTTGTAAGAGTAAGCCTACCGAGAAACCCACTTTGTATCTGAATCTTTGTGTCAAGTGAATGCGACGCATAGTATCTACAGCGTCACTCAACTCGCCGGTTGGTAGCCTGAAGTTTGTTACACTCACGCGAGTCCCGTGCATCCTGACGCCCGTTTGTATCGCAGGCCAATTCGCCGTGAACGTTTCCTCCCCGTTCGGTACAGCACATATGCGCGGAGGGACGGTCACCCCGTCCAGAGATTCGCGTCGACAGGCGATCTTTTGGCAATCGCCTTCGCCGCATAGAGGGCAAAACTTAGGTACTACTCTACAATTTTCTACGTGTCTCTCGTGGTTGTACGGTCTTTTAAACATTTTGAAACACTTTTCGCATACGTACTGTGTCATGTTTTTTTTTTCACTCAGTTACCAACTACTTAGCCGTCTAACTATCTATCTATCTATCAATCTATCTGTCTATCTATCTATCTATCTATTTATCTTTCTGTCTGCTGTCTGTGTATCCGTCTGTCTGTCTCATACAGCGTACGTCAAAACGCTGTGTGTGTGTGTGTGTGTGTGTGTGTGTGCGCGCGCGTGAGCGTTGAGCGTCTCTCATTCCGAATCTATGCCGAGATATTTCAGAATGATCTCTGTTTTGTCATCCAACTCTTTGAGCGCTCTGGCGGACAGCGTCACTCCCTGCTGTGTGGGTTTTTTGTCAGGACCTTCGTACTTGCGCACGTGGACGAGGTTCTTACCGCTGTAGTAGCTCACAGCTGCGTACACTTCGCCCTCCTCATCCAGCACTGCGAACCAGGGGGTGTGATTAGGTTTTCCTTGCGCAGCCGCTGTGTCGCGTATGCGCACCACTGCGCGGATATCGGCGATGCGTGCTATGAGCTCGCGCAGCGCGTCGGCCGTGAAGTGCACTCGCTTGCTTCTGGTCAGAGACGCCTCTTTCACCTGGCCGTCTTTTGTGTAGCGCGGCCTCCTAGACAGTCTAGCCACGTCCTCCCAGATCTCCAGCGTCAAAGCTCCGTCTAAGCAGAACTCTAACCCGAGAGGACGGGAGAAGGTTTTCTCTGCTTCTTCTCGTCCATCTCGTTCTTTTTCTTGTATTTTTCTCTTCTTACTAGGCCTTGTTGTTCTGGAACTCACCTTAGAACGTTTCACACCCGCAGGATGAGTAACACCATCAGCGTGAGCTGAATCAGCAGCAGAACCGATAGCAGGAGCAGCGTCAGCGCTGGTGGTATCCGAGGCCTCGTTGTTGGAACAGCGCAGCCACACGCCGTCGGTGCTGAGTGTAGCGGTAGAAGATGAAGCGCCGCCGCCCTCGTAAGGTGGCGGTGAGGGCAGTCGCCACGGACCGGACGGGACGCTACTAGTGGAGGAAGTGAGGTCGAAAGGTCGAAGAGGGAAGCCGAAAAACGTACCGCCCACCCCTTTCCCTTCGGGTTGTTCGTACGCCTCGTCGTCAGCGTCGTTCTCTGTCTCACCCTGTTGCTGCTGCTCCTCCTCCTCCTCCTCTTCTTCTCGGTTTAGGGGCTGAGTGTCCGAATAGCTGTCACTCTCAGCGCGAGCGGCGTCGAGGGCGTCGGTCGATGTAGTGGTGGAGGAGAGGGGCTGTGCAACGTGCGGCAGGTCATCAAAGTCATCAACAGTAGTGGGGAGGTAAAAACCCGGTTGCCAGTACTGCGCTGTGCCAGGAGCGTTGTCGTCAGTAGTAGTAGCGGTAGCAGCAGGTGCAGCAGAAGCAGCAGCAGCAGCAGCAGGCGCAGCAGCAGACGCAACAGTAGCAGGCGCAGCAGCCTCAGCAGGCGCAGCAGTAGCAGGCGCAGCGGTAGCAGGTGCAGCAGCAGCAGCAGCAGCCGCAGCAGGCGGGGCGGCAGTAGCAGCGGCAGCGCGCTTAGCAGCAACGTGTACCGTCGCGAGTGTAACAACGTCGCTAGCACGACGACTACTACCAGTAGTACTACTACTACTACTACTACTAGTACTACTACTGCTACTACTACTGCTACTACTACTACTACTGCCGCGAGCGCTCGCTACAGCGGGAGGGTGATAAGACCAAGCGGCTGCGGCGGTAGTCTCATGTTCAGTAGCAAGAGGAGGCACTGACGCTAAACGAGCGCTGTTCCGCGTAGTCTTCTTGTTCTTGGACGGCGCTAGGTGTTGTCTTTTGCTCATGGTGGTGACTGTAGAGAGCAGCAAAAGAATGAGTGAGTGAATGGAGGTTTCCAGACCCCTTATATACGCCTTCTCGCTTCTAGAGCTAAGCTACTTACTGACCCTGTTCAGCTGCCGCCGGCTGGCCGGCGGCCATTCACAAAGAGAAACAAAAGACATAAGGCATGACGTTTTCAGCTGGATCCCTTTCCCCCCTTTTGAGAGATCGACTGTCATGAGCTAAGCCGCTTAACACCCTGTTCAGCAATTCAACGCGCATTAGCTGTATAAAGGATTAAGCGGTTGCTGCCGTCGACTGACCGGCGGCCATTCACAAAGACATAAGGTATGACGTTTTCAGCTGGATCCCTTTCCCCTCTTTTTTTTTTTTGAGGGATCCACTGTCATGAGCTAAGCCACTTACCACCCTGTTCAGCCATTCAGCGCGCGTTAGCTGTATAAAGGATTAACGGTGACGAGCTTAGAGTGTGTGTACAAAAAAAACTACAGGAGGCGTGTGGCGTGAAGCAGGACCCCCCTAAGACGAACGTGTCTGTCTGTGAGTAGAGGCGTGTGCATGTGGTGAGCGACTTAAGTGTAAGACAAAAAAAAAAAATCACCACCTCCTGCCGTGGTGAGTAGACCGGGCCGGCCAGGCGGCGGCCGGCTAGTTCAATAGACTAAGGCTGTGCATGAAAAAAATCCGATTTTCACCTGACCTCTGACGTTTGTTACAATGAATGTCAGAGGGAGGGAGACGTCCTCAGGTAGGGGGTAGGAGGTAAGGCTAATGGATGAGGAAGAAACACCGTTTTCAGCTGGTCTCCACGGATAGCGATGACACACCCCTCGTCATCTAAGCTCTTAAGGAGCGGAGCGGTTGAAAAAGCGTCATGCGGACAGGTCGCTACACAGCTGGAGTGCTGTTGGAAATGGGATTAAACTCCCTCTGTATAAAAAGCTCTGATTTCTGTTGGAAAAAAACCATATCGCCTCTGACCACAGTAACGTCTACTACCACCACCGCCGCCACCACTGCCGCCGCCGCCGCCGCCACCGCCGCCGCCGCCGCCGCCGCCGCCACCGCCAAGACGAGACGAGATGGCTCAAGCTATTCCACTTTCAAGCTCGCCTTCACCGCCTTGTCCACCTGAAAAAAAGTTAATGCGGCTTGACGACGTGAGACGCGCGAGGCAGACCGATGGGGAGAACAGAGAGGTAGGACAGCGGCGGTTAGCCTATAGCGACGCCTTGCTTCGTCAACTAGGTAAAGAGTTGAGCGGCTGTTGGAGAGAGTTGGGCAGTAGCTTAAAAGTTACCGCCGCCCGTATGGATGCTCTAGTAGAGCGCAGTGTCAAGACACCGGAGGAGCTGTGTACGGCGATGTTCCGAGTCTGGTGGGGTGAAACCCCGCATCGTCATAGATGGGGAGAGCTCGGTCGCGTCTTCACCCGCATTAGACGCGTGGAACTGTTGGCTCAGTGGATGTCCCTTCTCCACAGACAGGGGTTGGATTTCGAAAACCCCGACTCGCGCGCGATGCATAAGCACTTGGGCACCCTCGGCAGACGTCTAGGTAGCAGGTGGAAAGAGGTGGGGGACCATTTAAAATTGTCGCCTGAGAGGTTAGATAAGATCGCTGAAGAATGCGAATACGGAGGAAGTCCCGCTGAGTGGGCCTTCCGAGTGTTGAAAATGTGGCAAGATGAAGCTGACGGTGCCGGCGGTACACCTTTTGAACTCCTTCGAGTGTTGACTGAGGACATGGGAAAGTTTGACCTCGGCATCACGATATTACTTGACTTTATCAAGCAAGAAACAACGAGAACGACGGACATGTGAATTGTTGTGTTTTATTTTCATACGTCTTCTTTATTAGTAAGTAAAAAAAAAAAAATATCATAACAATTAAGAAGCGCGCCCTCTTAAAGTGTCACTTCCTCCAGTCGCAGCTGATCGCCTCATCGAAGCACGTGATAAACAAAAAAAAATCGAAGAGACACGCTTCTTCCTCTCGAGAGGAAGAAGCGTGTCTCTCGATTGAAATCTTTTTCTTTTCTTTTTTTCTTAAAAGAGACAAACGCCCCTTAGAGTGCCCCCCCACCCCCCTAGAGTGCCCCCCTCCCCCCTCCCCCCCTCCCCCCCACCACCCGCCCCATGCATCCTAAAAGCGCCCCCCTCCCCATGCATCTTAAAGGGGCCCCCCTCCCCCCCTCCCCTCCCCTCCCCTCCCCTCCCCCCCCCCCCCTTATACACTCTAAAGAACGCTTCTACCTAGTTCAATAAGTCACTTCCAGTCGCTCGTAAAACAATAAAAAATGAAAAAAAAAAAAAAAAACTTATATCGTAGTGTTTTTTATTAGTTTACCGAAAAAAATAAGTGACTCGCCTCCTCCTCTCCTTCTCCTCCTCCTCCTCCTCCTCCTCCAAAAAAAAAAGATATCACATTTTAAAGCCCGTGACCCCTTAAAGACGCTCATCTCTTCATTAAGTCGCGTGACGTCACTTCTTCTTCTTCTTCCGGTCACGTGATCAATCAGGTCACTTCCGGTCACGTGATCCTCAATCAGGTCACTCACTTCCGGTTGGCCATTAGGTCATGTGACGTCACTTCCGGTCACGTGACTCATCAGGTCACTTCCGGTCACGTGATCCTAAAGTAGGTCACTTCCGGTCCCCTAAGTAGGTCATATGACGTCACTTCCGGTCCATAAGTAGGTCATATGACCTCACTTCCGGTCACGTGACCAAATGGCGGCCTCTGATTGGCTAACTAGGTCACGTGACCTCACCACTAATCCCCTAAGTAGGTCACTTCCGGTCACGTGACCAAATGGAGGCCTCTGATTGGCTGCAGGTCGATTGAGTAATAAACAGTACTTAACTATAGTTCCGTTCCGATACATACTATACTACTAGTATTCCTTGTAGAATGAGCATTACTGTGGGATCTAGCTAACACCTTGCAGAGTAAGGTCGTCTTCTGGTAAAATTATGGTCGGGTTAGGGTGAAATTAGTCAGGTAAAATTGGTAGCTTCTAAGCATTATGAATATGACAAATTTTGTGAAATTACTTTGAATTCATATTTATGAGATGTACATCTATTCACATAAAACCATTAAACAGTGCATTGGGTGCACATGGTGGGTGCAAACAACCACATGAGACAAACATTCATGGGGATTTCCTGATTTCTCTCATCTCAAAACAGGTCATACAGCATCACTTCATGAACTCATATGTATATGAAAACAAGTAAATATGGAAAGGATGATGGTGTCACAGGAGGCAATAACACTTCAGGTAAAATGCCAACCCATAATTAATACCCTGTATAGCATAGATACTTGACAAAGTGATGTATTAGGTGGTCGACTTATGGTGGTAGGTCGGAAATAGGTGAGCTTACCCTAGTTAGTATTTATATATATATTGTTATATATATGGGCAGTTGTAGAACTGGAGCAAGGAGCAGTTATTCAGTTCTTCCTGCCTTCAGCTGACATAGATAGCATCACATGTCAGCGTGTTACTAAATACCTTAAAAAGAAACCTGCTTGTATTACAACCAGATCATAGAGACTGAGGGTGAGAACAGACATCTGTCTTGTCTGAGGGTGCTGCCAAGAAGAAAGGCTGACCTCGATTTTATTACCAGAAGTGATATCCAGGCTCTTCATAGATGTAAGGTGTGATCCAGCAAAGATAGCTTTCCCACATACATTAAACAATGTGATTGATCATATACATTTTTAACAAGCCCATCAGTAGGTAGACCAAAGATGGAAGGCAGAAGAAATTATATACACCCATGCAAAAACTCACCCTGTCCCATACTGTTCAATTATAACTAATAATGTCTCTTGATAGCTCTTTAAGAGATTATTCAATGAACTGCAAACAACATTTTGGATACATTAACTTGTATCTTCATTTGTGTGATACAACAAATATTTCAAAGATTAGGTTACTGTAGCATGTTGTCATTAATATCTATAGCCCAGATGCCAGTTCTCCAAGCAGAAATGGACAATATACAGGGGCGTGGCAACCGGGGGGGACGGGGGGGACATGTCTCCCCCACTTTTGACCAACCCCAAAAAAGGTCAAACCAAAAAGGTCAAGTAAAAAGGGGTCAAAAGGGTCAAAATACCCCTCAGTCCCCCCTACTTAGAAACTGCTTGCCACGCCCCTGATATACATGTTCGATTTGCTTCTCTACTCCCTTTATAGATGCAGATATCACAGCTTATATACATCAAAATCTAGTATCTGTTTTTGAACCATGTTCTGGTCTTGGTCTTGTTGGGGTTCTCCCTTTGTGGCACGTACAGAGATGCATCAACGTCTGTCTGAAGACCGATCCAGTCACACAGTACAAAAAGAAGTTTATGCTGTGATTTATGTCATCCATTTTGTAGGTGATAAAACCAGTCAAGGGCGAAATATGAATATTGTAGCCCAGAAATTGTGTCATGATGTATATTATGTAGTTAACTCCTGGCGGTATTGTAGTGTAGCTGTTGGCTATTCTAAGATAGGCATCGGCTATGAAAAACTCCAGATTCGAAAATAGGTTGTTCAGAAATTACACTTTATTCATTCTGACATACGGCTCGTAATCATACAGACGGATAGTAACAATCAAATAGGCTTCTGAACACCAGTGGTCATATGAACATACAGGAGGTATACGCTCATGGTCTAGTACATAATTCCCGAGTTCCAAGGCTCTCTTCCATCTTGATTAACTCCACTTGGATCAGACTCCACAGAGGGAGTTCTGTACCCGGAGTTGTCCACCAATGCGTCTATCTCCTCTAGTTCCCCCAGAGGGTGGAACAGAGAAAGAAGCAGGGTGACCAAGTTGGAAGCAGCGACAGGACTAGGCCTAAAAGGTACAACAGAGTTCGGGGAAGCTCTGTTGTGGAGCAGTCGAGCTGGCCGAAGTGCACAGCAAGACTGGGTCCTCGATTAGCAGAACCCCAGGTCTTATGTACTGATCGTTATGTAACTCTCTTCATTACTCGTAAACACTTGAGTTCCCGAGGAACTCCGGGTAACCACGCGCCGGTGCATCCGGGCCGACACGGTACCCGAGATATGTCGGGTGACACGTGGCGGTCACGGCTCAATGCACATAACCAGGCCGCGCTCCACCAATCCTCAGGTGTGGGCTTATATAACCATATACTCAGCACTAGACAGGAGTGCGGCCTGGATACACGGCAACACACATACCAAATATAACCCAAACTGGTTCCATAGAAATAGTACAGCGGCGACCCACTACACTAGTTACTACAAAGACAATACACACAGCTAACATGGTAGCAGTCAAGTTGGGGGACTTTAGAAATTTCCCATGTTGAGATCTCTGATATTTCGATTGGAACTTCCTTTGAGCATATATCTTTCTTAACATCATAATATTTAGAATCAGAATGATACAGAAGGGTATGATAGAGTACCGAATTAGAAATGTGAATGCATAAATAATCTGAATTTGAGAACCTCCAAGTAAGTGACAATAGCACATTGTGCCGCTCTCACTTACATTACCAGTAAGAAATAGTGGCACATTGAAAATGGACATTACCACACTGATAATAGTAATTATAGACAATACATTTTTTTTAGGTACAATAAAACTGGACTTTGAGTGGTGACAATATAGCAATGGTACGTTCAGCTGAAATTGTTACTATTAACCAAGATGAGAAATGTGATGCAGTGAAATATGCAAAGGCAAAACCTCGACAGAGCCATGCAGATGATGAAAATGGTAAGAAACCATATACCCCATGTGTTATCAAAGTGAGAAACCATAAATCCATAGTGTCAGCAATAGCAAGAACAAGCAGCAAGATCATGAAGACAGAGGTCCTCATTAAGGAACCATACAGAATCACAATAATGATAAAACAGTTTAATATTGTTCCAAACCCACAAATAGCGACAGTGGTGATAACAGTGAGCGATGAGTACAAGGTCCTTGCCGACTTGTGGTGTTGGGAAAATTGGCACTGTTACTATTGAATGCTGTACTATCCAAACTAGTGTTATCCATGATGATATCAAAACAATTACAGCTTGTTGCTCCTAGTATGTGATATTTGTGTGCAGATTGCAACTTATGAGGAATGATAGCACCTGGAACACTATTGGGTTGTGAAGTGTAGGAGTAGTTGTTGCATATGAAGTAGCTGCGTGCACTATCTAATGGAGTGGTCATTTTGTAACAACGGAAGGGCGAAGGTTTGATTGATTTTTGTTTGAGCATTCAAAATCTTTTTGGTCCCCATCGACGAGATGTGTCCAAATTCTTTTGGTCCCCCCTAGTAACGTTAAAATTTATCATGGTGGATACCCTTCATAATTATATGTTGTAATCCATCGGTTTTTTCGTTAAATAGAGGTGACTTTTTTTGTGGTCAGTCCCAAAATCCACCACTCCCCTTGTTGTTAAAAGATGGCCATTCCCCAAGCTTTGACTAAAGGGAACTGAATGTTTATATTGACATGCTATGTTGACCATTGCATTAGCACAGTCTGAGAGTTTGATTTAAAGTATTTTATTCCAGTATTATGATGGCTGTACGCAGTAGGCAGCTTTATTCATTAGGGAGTGGTCATTTATCAACTTGGTGGGGCTTCATAGTATTTGGCCCCTTCTGAAGGGAAGGACATAAGGAATGTGACCCTCTGTGAAAAATGAGCAAATTACAAGTCAAAAGGGGGAAGGGAAGGGGGGGATGGAAAATGTTACCCACAAAATGTCACCATGCCCCAAGCTATATAATGATAACTCCATAACCTGTGTTACCTCATGATGCATAGCTTTTAAAAGTAGATATATGTCATTGAATGATTTGCAAAAAGAAAAAATAATTGGAACTCATTGATGTGTATCTTTATTTACAGAATGATACAACAAATGCTACAAAGCTTAGATTACTAATCCATGATCTTATTGATGCCCGCCTGTCAAAGCTTAAATGGACAATATACAATATATGGGTTTGGCTATTATAACTAGAAATATAATGGAAGATAAATGGATATAATTAAAAACCATCATAGGGTGTTTTCCGCCAACGTAGGTCAGCTGAAATTCTGTTGTTCGATAAAAGTTTGCATGTTAAACTATGGACAAATCTCACCTGACTGATGGCATCACAGCCGATGCCATCTGTGAGATACTCCCTTTCCATGGCATGGCAACACGTTCCAGTAACCGCCCTCATCATGCATATAGACACCTTCACCTATCTTTACATCAAAATCTTGTCTCTACTGTTTGAGAATGTTTTTGTCTTTGTCTTCTTCTCTTGCGGCATGTACAGAGATGCACCAACGTCTGTCTGAAGACAGATCCAGTGACACAGTACAACAAGAAGTTTATGCTGTGATTTATGCCATCCAATTTGTAGGCTATAATTGCCACCAAGGATGATATATTATCAACATTGTAGCCTTGAGACTGTGTCATGATGTGGATTAGGTAGTTAACTCCTGATGGTATGGTAGATATTACAAAGACAATACACAGAGCAATCATTGTAGAATTTAAGTTGGTGGTCGTGGGAGATTTCCCAGGCTGAGATGTCTGATATTCTAATCTGAACTTTCTTTGTAGATACATTTTTCTTATCATCATAATATTAAAAATCAAAATGATACAGAAGGGTATGATCGAGTATACAAATGAGAATGTGAGTGTGTAAGTAATTTCAAATTGAGAATCAGTCATGAGAAAGTGACAATAATACATTGTGTCCCTTTGGCTAACATTGCCAGTGAAAAATACTGGCATATCAATAATAGACATTACCACAGTGATGATTGTAATAATGCAACATATATTTTTCCGTGTACAGTAAATATGCGCTTTGAGTGGTGACAGTATAGCAATGGTACGCTCAGCTGAAATTGTTACTATCAACCAAGAAGAGATATGAGATCCAATGAGAAACATAAATAAAAGGCCCTGACAGAGCCATGGCGATGATGAAAAGGGAAGTAAGCCATATATCCCATGTCTTGTCAAAGTGTTAAACCATAAATTCATGTTATCTGCAATAGCAAGGATAAGCAGCAAGATCATGAAGACAGAGGTCCTCATTTAGGTACCATATACAATCACGATAATGATAAAGCAGTTTAATATTGTTCCAACTGCACAAATAGCTACAGTGGTGATTAATGTGAATGATGAGTACAAGGGTCCTTGCTGACTTGTGGTGTTGGAATTATTACCACTGTTACTACTGAATGCTGTACTATCCAAACTAGTCGTGTTATCCATGTTGATATCAAAACTATTACTTCTTACTCCTAGTCTGTGATATTTGTGTGCAGATTGCAACTTGTGTAGAATAATACCACCCAAGTGCCTGTAACACTATTGGGTTGTGAAGTGTAGGAGTAGTTGTTGCATATGTAGTAGCTTCATGCAATATCTAACGGAGTGGTCATTTTTTAACAGAGAGGAGGGTTGATGGTTTTCATTTGAGCATTCTTTTTGCTCCCGGAAAGCAATATTAAAATTTATCATGGCGGAGGCCCTTTACATGTAGTAATGGGCAGGCTTTTTTTGTGAAAAAGGTTCTTTTTGGTCCACCCCAAAATCCACCCCCCCCCTTGTTGTTAAAAATAGCCATTCCCTAAGCATTGACTAAAAGGAACAGGAACAAGAATTGAATATTTATGAATAAATACTGACATGCTATGTTTACCATTGCATTAGTACAGTCTGAAGGTTTGATTTGAAGTATTGTATTTCAGTGTTGTGCAGTCCATTTGCATTATACTATTTGAGTTTGAATGCAAATTGATTTTAAGAATCCAATCTTAGTGTTATCGTGGCCATATGCATAGCTACAGCCTGAGAGGTGATTGATCATTAATTCTACCATTTCAATATTGTTCTGACCGTGTGCATGACAACAGTCTGAATGACAATTGATTTGAAGTACAGAAATATGTACCAAATGTCTAGACCATCACTGACTGGCACCTCTGAGTCCACACTACACCAATACTCATCATATTGTCTACTCTGACAGAGAGATACAAGACCTGTAATCAGTAAAGTGGTAACCATGGAAACAAATAACATGTTACCATTGTGATTGTTTGGGGCTCTTTTTGGAAGCAGAATTGGATTTGTGTATGCAGCACAAATGATTCAACCTTGTTTATAAAGAAAATGTTAGAATTTTAGAAGAGACTAATGGCATTTAAGGAATCTCAGCACCCAAATTGCACTTTTTTCGCAGTTTAGATTGTTTAATTACAAGGCAATGTGTTAAACCTGTACATATAAGCCATAATTTGAACCACCTATGATGCCTTTATCAAATTCCTAAGAATATTTGTCATTTTATTTGCCATAGAATGTGGATGGAACAAAAACGTTCCAGTTTCAGGCTCTTTTTTTGTTGAACAGCATTATGGGATAGAAATTGGACTAAATTCTTGGAGTTCTTGATTGAAGATTAAAATTGATGTCAATACCTGGGGTCCTTCTTTTCCTTTTCTCGATATTCCAGTTATTAGGGTCTACAGAGCTCTTCAAAGTTCCATAGTTAGATACAAAATGAGCGATGATAGGGGTAAATAGCCATTTTTACCTTTTTTTTTACTAACTATGCAACTTTAAAGGACTCTGGAGACCTTAATAATTCGAATATCAACAAAATAAAACAAAAAAGAACCCCAGGTATTCACATCAATATCAGTCTCTACTTGTTGAACCTAAGAATTATATCCAATTTTCATCCCATAATGCTGTTTGAATGAAAAAAAAAAAACGTTTTTGTTCCATTCACATTCCACGGTGACAAAAATCCCAAATATTGGAAGGAATTTGAAAAAGGCATTATAGATAGTTCAAATGATGTATAATATTTACAGATTTAACACTTTTCCTTCAAATTAAACACTCCAAACTGTTTTAGTGCAATTTGGGTGCTGAGAGTCCTTAACCAATCATACGTAAGTAACATGATACAATTGTTCTTGCTTGTATAGTAATAGAGGGTAGGACCTGCTATATTAGTGTACGGGTTTACTACTACAGGGAAACCATATACATATTATCCTACACTATAGACGCATACTTTGGGTCTGGTTCAGATCACCTGGGTGACCTGTCACCTGTACTGAACCCGTCCTGCATGATTGGGTGTTCCAAAGGCTGGCGCCGAGGATCCTGTTCCTTTGCCACATGGTGATTCAGGTGCACCTGTACCCTCCATTCCACATGGAAGCATCAGGTAACCTTTGCCCATTTACCCTTGGTATTGGATCTCATTCCTAGGTGTCAGTACTGGTCACCCTATTATATAAGGTGGCCTGTAACACCTGATCATGGCCCAGGTTTTAGACCCAGCCTGGCTTGTAAGCTGACGCTTCACGCTCCCCTCTGGTTACTCGCCCCTACCTGAGCTATGCCCCACTACTGCCCGATGTGGAGGCCCAGAGTATAGTCTACACCTGTGAATCCAGTTTGGCTCCCCTTATGCATATTTGGGCCCAATTCAGATCACTTGAGTGACTAAAGTCACCTGTCCCGAACCTGTCCCGAACCTGTATTGAACTACACATCTTATCGCGATCATCCAGTCCTGAACCACACCTTTAGCTGTTGTAAGCAGTATACCTGAATAAAATGTGTAACCTATCCACAAAGCAGAACTGGGTTTGTTGATCAATCTATCAACTACATTAGCAATGGGTGGGAGGAAAATATAAATTACTCATTTACAAGGATAAGTAATTCGATAGTTATACTCATGGGTGGTTATCAATTAAAGCCATTGAACTTTTTGACTTTTTGTGTACTAGGGTAGATTCACCATAGGTCGACCCTTCCCGTCACACTTTTTCATGACCATTAGAAAGTGCTACATTATGACATGGAAAATCATTATGACATCATACCTGCTTTACCAGACATCAGATGATTATTCAGTGAATCAAATTATCTACTTTTGGTAATGCAGTTAACACTTTTATTCATATATTTTTTGCCAGAGAATTTCATATAGCCTATTTTCACTCACTGTCAACCATAATTGACCTAGGGTCGACCAGTATCATATCACTCTAAACCCTATGAAGCATTCTGAATTAATATCCAGACCAATTCGATTTGCTTAGTAAAATAGTAGTAGAATGCTGCTGGTTTGTTATTTTCCAATTGATAATGCATTTTCCCATATGTGAGTCACTATACAAAGTAGGTTTATTATGCAGTATTCCTTGTAGAATGAGCATTACTGTGGGATCTAGCTAACAACTTGCAGAGTAAGGTCGTCTTCTGGTAAAATTGTGGTCGGGTTAGGGTGAAATTAGTCGGGTAAAATTGGTAGCTTCTAAGCATTATGAATATAACAATTTTTGTGAAATTACTTTGAATTCATATTTTCACATAAAACCATTAAACAGTGCATTGGGTGCACATGGTGGGTGCAAACAACCACATGAGACAAACATTCATGGGGATTTCCTGATTTCTCTCATCTCAAAACAGGTCATACAGCCTCACTTCATGGACTCATATGTATATGAAAACAAGTAAATATGGAAAGGATGATGGTGTAACAGGAGGCAATAACACTTCAGGTAAAATGCCAACCCATAATTAATACCCTGTATAGCATAGATACTTGACAATGTGATGTATTAGGTGGTCGACTTATGGTGGTAGGTCGGAAATAGGTGAGCTTACCCTAGTTAGTATTTATATTGTTATATATATGGGCAGTTGTAGAACTGGAGCATGGAGCAGTTATTCAGTTCTTCCTGCCTTCAGCTGACATAGATAGCATCACATGTCAGCGTGTTACTAAATACCTTAAAAAGAAACCTGCTTGTATTACAACCAGATCATAGAGACTGAGGGCAAGAACAGACATCTCTCTTGTTTGAGGGTGCTGCCAAGAAGAAAGGCTGACCTTAATTTTATTACCAGAAGTGAGATCCAGACTCTTCATAGATGTAAGATGTGATCCAGCAAAGATAGCTTTGCCACCTACATTAAAAAATGTGATTGATCATATACATTTTTAACAAGCCCATCAGTAGGTAGACCAAAGATGGAAGGCAGAAGAAATTATATACACCCATGCAAAATCTCACCCTGTCCCATACTGTTCAATTATAACTAATAATGTCTCTTGATAGCTCTTTTTTTTAAAGAGATTATTCAATGAACTGCAAACAACATTTTGGATACATTAGCTTGTATCTTCATTTGTGTGATACAACTAATATTTCAAAGATTAGGTTACTGTAGCATGTTGTCATTAATATCTACAGCCCAGATGCCAGTTCTCCAAGCAGAAATGGACAATATACATGTTCGATTTGCATCTCTACTCCCTTTATAGATGCAGATATTACAGCTTATATACATCAAAATCTAGTATCTGTTGTTGAACCATGTTCTGGTCTTTGTCTTGTTGGGGTTCTCCCTTTGTGTCATGTACAGAGATGCATCAATGTCTGTCTGAAGACCGATCCAGTCACACAGTACAGTAGGAAGTTTATACTGTGATTTATGTCATCCATTTTGTAGGTGATAAAACCAGTCAAGGGCGAAATATGAATATTGTAGCCCAGAAATTGTGTCATGATGTATATTATGTAGTTAACTCCTGGCGGTATTGTAGTTACTACAAAGACAATACACACAGCTAACATGGTAGCAGTCAAGTTGGTGGGCTTTAGAAATTTCCCATGTTGAGATCTCTGATATTTTAATTGGAACTTCCTTTGAGCATATATCTTTCTTAACATCATAATATTTAAAATCAGAATGATACAGAAGGGTATGATAGAGTACCGAATTAGAAATGTGAATGCATAAATAATCTGAATTTGAGAACCTCCAAGTAAGTGACAAAAGTACATTGTGCCGCTCTCACTTACATTACCAGTAAGAAATAGTGGCACATTGAAAATGGACATTACCACACTGATAATAGTAATTATAGACAATATATTTTTTTGGGTACAATAAAACTGGACTTTGAGTGGTGACAATATAGCAATGGTACGTTCAGCTGAAATTGTTACTATTAACCAAGATGAGAGATGTGATGCAGTGAAATATGCAAAGGCAAATCCTCGACAGAGCCATGCAGATGATGAAAATGGTAAGAAACCATATATCCCATGTGTTATCAAAGTGAGAAACCATAAATCCATAGTGTCAGCAATAGCAAGAACAAGCAGCAAGATCATGAAGACAGATGTCCTCATCAAGGAACCATACACAATCACGATAATGATAAAGCAGTTCAATATTGTTCCAACTGCACAAATAACTACAGTGGTGATAGCAGTGAGAGATGAGTACAAGGGTCCTTGCTGACTTGTGGTGTTGGAAAAATTGCCACTGTTACTGTTGAACGCTGTACTATCCAAACTAGTGTTATCCATGTTGATATCAAAACAATTACAGCTTGTTGCTCCTAGTATGTGATATTTGTGTGCAGATTGCAACTTATGAGGAATGATAGCACCTGGAACACTATTGGGTTTGAAGTGTAGGAGTAGTTGTTGCATATGAAGTAGCTGCGTGCACTATCTAATGGAGTGGTCATTTTGTAACAACGGGAGGGCGAAGGTTTGATTGATTTTCGTTTGAGCATTCAAAATCTTTTTGGTCCCCATCGACGAGATGTGTCCAAATTCTTTTAGTCCCCCCTAGTAATGTTAAAATTTATCATGGTAGATACCCTTCATAATTATATGTTGTAATGCATCGGCTTTTTCGTTAAATAAAGGTGACTTTTTTTGTGGTCAGTCCCAAAATCCACCACTCCCCTTGTTGTTAAAAGATGGCCATTCCCCAAGCTTTGACTAAAGGGAACTGAATGTTTACATTGACATGCTATGTTGACCATTGCATTAGCACAGTCTGAGAGTCGGATTTAAAGTATTTTATTTCAGTATTATGACGGCCGTACGCAGTAGGCAGCTTTATTCATTAGGGAGTGGTCATTTATCAAGGTGGTGGGGATACATAGTATTTGGCCCCTTCTGAAGGGAAGGACATAAGGAATGTGACCCCCTGTGAAAAATGAGCAAATTACAAGTCAAAAGGGGGAAGGGAAGGGGGGGATGGAAAATGTTCCAAACACCCCCACAAAATGTCACCATGCCCCAAGCTATATAATGATGACTCCATAACCTGTGTTATCTCATGATGCATTGCTTTTTTTTGTGAAAAAGGTTTTTTTTGGTCCACCCCCAAATCCACCCCCCCTTGTTGTTAAAAATAGCCATTCCCTAAGCATTGACTGAAAGGAACAGGAACAAGAATTGAATATTTATGAATAAATACTGACATGCTATGTTTACCATTGCATTAGTACAGTCTGAAGGTTTGATTTGAAGTATTGTATTTCAGTGTTGTGCAGTCCATTTGCATTATACTATTTGAGTTTGAATGCAAATTGATTTTAAGAATCCAATCTCGGTGTTATCGTGGCCATATGCATAGCTACAGCCTGAGAGGTGATTGATCATTAATTCTACCATTTCAATATTGTTCTGACCGTGTGCATGACAACAGTCTGAATGACAATTGATTTGAAGTACAGAAATATGTACCAAATGTCTAGACCATCACTGACTGCCAGCTCTGAGTCCACATTACATCAATACTCATCATATTGTCTACTCTGACAGAGGGATACAAGACCTGTAATCAGTAAAGTGGTAACCATGGAAACATGTTACCATTGTGATTGATTGTTTGGGGCTCTTTTTGGAAGCAGAATTGGATTTGTGTATGCAGCACAAATGATTCATTTCACTTCTGTCACCTTATTGTTACAAGACCAGCATCTTTTCCAAGGGGCAGAGACATATATATATATATATATATATATATATATATATATATATATATATATATATATATATATATATATATATATCTTACCTTGTTTATAAAGACAATGTTAGAATTTTAGAAGAGACTAATGGCATTTAAGGAATCTCAGCACCCAAATTGCACTTTTTTCGCAGTTTAGATTGTTTAATTACAAGGCAATGTGTTAAACCTTTACATATTAGACATAATTTGAACCACCTATGATGCCTTTATCATATTCCTTAGAATATTTGTCATTTTATTTGCCATAGAATGTGGATGGAACAAAAACGTTCCAGTTTCAGGCTCTTTTTTTATTGAACAGCATTATTGGATAGAAATTGGACTAAATTCTTGCAGTTCTTGATTGAAGATTAAAATTGATGTCAATACCTGGGGTCCTTCTTTTCCTTTTCTCGATATTCCAGTTATTAAGGTCTACAGAGCTCTTCAAAGTTCCATAGTTAGATACAAAATGAGCGATGATAGGGGTAAATAGCCATTTTTACAATTTTTTTACTAACTATGCAACTTTAAAGGACTCTGGAGACCTTAATAATTCGAATATCAGCAAAATAAAATAAAAAAGGACCCCAGGTATTGACATCAATATCAGTCTCTACTTGTTGAACCTAAGAATTATATCCAATTTTCATCCCATAATGCTGTTTGAATGAAAAGAAGATGGAAAGGAACGTTTTTGTTCCATTCACATTCCACAGTGACAAAAATCCCAAATAATGGAAGGAATTTGAAAAAGGCATTATAGATAGTTCAAATGATGTATAATATTTACAGATTTAACACTTTTCCTTCGAATTAAACACTCCAAACTGTTTTAGTGCAATCTGGGTGCTGAGAGTCTTTAACCAATCATACATAAGTAACATGAGACAATTTGTTCTTGCTTGTATAGTAATAGAGGGTAGGACCTGCTATATTAGTGTACGGGTTTACTATTACAGGGAAACCATATACATATTATCCTACACTATACACGCATACTTTGGGTCTGGTTCAGATCACCTGGGTGACCTGTCACCTGTACGGAACCCATCCCGCATGATTGGGTGTTGCGAAACCTGGCGCCTGGGATCCTATTCCTTTGCCACATGTTGATTTGGGTGTTAACGTGGAAGCATCAGGTAGCCTTTGCCCATTCACCCTTGGTATTGGATCTCATTCCTAGGTGTCAGTACTGGTCACCTGTCCTATTATATAAGGTGGCCTGTAACACCTGATCATGGCCCAGGTTTTAGACCCAGCCTGGCTTGTAAGCTGACGCTTCGCGCTCCCCTCTGGTTACTCGCCCCTACCTGAGCTATGCCCCACTACTGCCCGATGTGGAGGCCCAGAGTATAGTCTACACCTGTGAATCCAGTTTGGCTCCCCTTATGCATACTTTGGGCCCAGTTCGGACTACCTGAGTGACTAAAGTCACCTGTCCCGAACCTGTCCCGAACCTGTATCGAACTACACATCTCATCGCGATCATCCAGTCCTGAACCACACCTTTAGCTGTTGTAAGCAGTATACCTGAATAAAATGTGTAATCTATCTACAAAGCAGAACTGGGTTTATTGATCAATCTATGAACTACATTAGCAATGGGTGGGAGGAAAATATAAATTACTCATTTACAAGGATAAGTAATTCGATAGTTATACACAGGGGTGGTTATCAATTAGAACCATTGAATTTCAACTTTTTTACTTTTTTTGGGTTCTAGTTAGTATTGTTATATATGGGCAGTTACAGAACTGGAGCATGGAGCTGTTCTAAGTTATTCAGTTCTTCCTGCCTTCAGCTGACATAGATAGTAACACATGCCTGCGTGTTACTAAATACCTTAAAAAGAAACCTGTTTGTATTACAACCAGCTCATAGAGACTGGGGGTGAGAAGAGCACAGACATCTGTCTTGTTCAAAGCTACTGTCACAAAGTATTTTATTACCGGAGGTGAGCTCTAGACTCTTCATAGATGTAAGATGTGATCCAGCAAAGATAGCTGCCTACATTAATATGATGGATTATATACCTTTTTAACAAGCCCATCAGTGGGTAGGCCAAGGATGGAAGGCAGAATAAATTACACACACCCATGCAAAATATCACCCTATCCCATATCATTCAACAATGACTACTGTAAATTCTTGTCTGTGAGCTTAACTCGGGTATAAGCCGCTCCTCTAAATCGTATAAGATGCAGAGGGGCTTTGAAAATTGCTGATTTGGTACTGTAGTGTGTATCAAAGATCTTGTATTGGCCGCACCCTATATAGGCATGTTACAAGCCACGGCTTCTAAGCGAGAATTTATGGTACTCCCTGACAAATAATGTCTCTTGATAACTCATTTTTAAAGAAGATACTGATTATTCAATGAACTGCAAACAATATTTTGGACACATTTACATGTATCTTTATTTGCATTAGACAACAAATAGACCAAAGATTAGGTTATTGTAGCTTGTTGTTACAAATGTGTATAGCCCAGACACCAGTTCTCCAAGCAGAAATGGACAACATGCATGTTCCAGTTGTAAATTGTTAAAAACTCTTTTTCTTCTATGATGTGAACATCTATAATGGTGGAAGGCCTACTTTCTAAGCACCAAGCAATACAACCCCCCCCCCCCCCAGGATCCCGGTCCCCGAAGGGGCTGGTGTGCATCAAAATCTTGACTCTGCCGTTGTGCAATGTTCTGGTTTTTGTCTAGTTGATATTCTCCTTTTGTGGCATGTACAGAGATGCACCAATGTTTGCCTAAAGACTGACCCGGTCACACAGTACAGTAGGAAGTTTATACAGTGATTTATGCAATCTATTTTGTAGGCTAAAAATTCTTCCAAGGACGAAGTCAGATGAACGCTTTCGCCTAGAAATTTAGCAATAGTGGTTATTAGGTAATTTACTGCTGATGGTACGGTAGTTATTACAAAGACAATACACACAGCAAACATTGTAGCAGTCAGGTTGGTGGACTTTGGAGATTTTCCATGCTGCTGTGTCTGATATTTTAATTGGAACTTTCTTTGAGAATAAATCTTTCTTATCATAATAATATTCAAAATCAAAATGATACAGAAGGGTACGATTGAGTACAGAATTGTAAATGTCAGTGCATAAATAACCTCAAATAGAGAGTCACCTCCATGAAAGTAACAATAATACATATTGTCCCTCTGTCTTATATTACCAGTGAACAATACTGGTAAATTTATAGCAGACATTACCACAGTGATAATAGTAATTATAGACAATATCTTTTTCTGTGTGCAGTAGATATGGACTTTGAATGGTGACAGTATAGCAATGGTACGTTCAGCTGAAATAGTTACTATTAACCAAGACGAGATAGTAGCCGCTGTGAAAAACGCAAACAAAAAAGAACGACAGAGCCATGGGGATGATGAAAAGGGAAGTGAACCATATATTCCATGTCTCGTCAAAGTGACAAACCATAAATCCATAGTGTCAGCAATAGCAAGGACGAGCAGCAAGATCATGAAGACAGAGGTCTTCATTAAGGAACCATACACAATCACAATGATGATAAAACAGTTCAATATTGTTCCAACTCCAGAAATAGTTATGGAAGTTATTATGGAAAATGGATAGTACAAGGGTCGTTGCTGATTTGTAGCATTGGAATCATTGCCACTGTTAGCACTAAATGGTATACTGTCCAAACTAGTTGTGCTATCCATGTTGATATTGAAATAATTACAGATTGTTGTCAGTAGTGTGTGATGTTACTGTGTAGATTGTCTTACCACCTCTGTGACGCCCGTGCCCTCTGGCAGCAACGGGGTATAATAGGAGTGGCAGAGAGTCCACACAGGTATGATACAAGGTGCAGGGCTATGGTATGATTAAAACATGCAATCTAAGCAGTTTTTGTTGACGTTGACATCTGCATCTGGACCGGTGAACTGTTGGAGTAGTAGTTGTAGATACAAGCGGCAGGGCTACGGTATAATTTGAACTTGCAATCTAAGCAGTTTTTGTTGCGGTTGACATCCGCATCCTGCCCGGTGAACTGTTGGAGTAGTTATTGTAGATGCAGTAGCTTCAGGACTGAGGGTATGGCTGTGTACATGAGGGATACCCAAACAAGAAATGAACGCAGGGCGGTTTTGCATAAGAGAAAACAATATTCTAAAAAGGAAACGATAACATTATTGTGTTGCTTATCTTGCTAAGTGGTGTCCATCCATAACCAAACAATATGGCAAAAAGGGCTATAAAAGGGGAATCTGAGAATAGATCCTTCAGTAACACACCTGAAATGATAACCTGTTGACCATTTAGAACATCAACTTTTGGAACAAAAAAATTGTTTCATCTTGAAACCTTATGCAAAACTACCCCGAGAATACATTTATTGGCATGGAGTGTTGACCATCCCAGGACTACAACCTAAAAGGTGATTTGGTTAAAATATCCTATTTCGGTGTTGTGATGGCCATACACACTGTACTGTTTGAGTTTGAATTAATATTAATGAATTTGAAAATGGGATTGTGTTGTCCATTACTTCACTGTGACATGTAGAATGATTGATGTGAATATCCTATGTTAATGTTGTGTTGGGCACATGCATGATTTAGCCTGAATAATGATGGATTGAAGTACAATGTTTTAGCTTTGTGTTGACCATATGTTAATTACTGCTGTCTCATGGAAGACCATTTTGAAGTATTAGATTCATTTTGTGTTGACCATACACAACCCTGGTTGCCATCTCTGTTGACCATTACATTACATTTAGTGACGGATGGTTGGCTTGAACATCCCGGGTTGGAGTTGTGTTTGAGTTCAGCCTTCATGGAGATTGAAGTATAAAATAGTATTTTAGAACTTTGAGTTTGAGTTTGAGACAAAAACTGACACACAGGCGTAAATAAGATTTCAAAGTTTTATTTGTAAGTGGTGTTTCTTTGTAAATCAGATGGTTGTATTTCACACAACGTTTCATGCAATAGTGGCTCTTCTTCAGGTGTACATATAGCTCATCCTGATCTTCTAAGGTACATTTTCAGAGCATTTTTTTGTGCAACCATGGCAACGTTGTATTGTATTTTATCTTTTATGGAATATGACAGCCTCATTGATTTAACCAAAGAATGTTGTATCACATACCGCCCATCATATAACCCATGCTTGTATTTCATGGCCCTGTGACGTCATAAAAATGGTGATATGTTTACATTTTGAACAGCGTAGAAAAAGGCAATTTTAAGCTCCCCCTATCGAAATTTTGATATTTTGAATCAAAAGCCATGAAAAATTAAACACAAAGGAACAATCTGTTGACTCAGTTATTTCACTTGTGATTTATCTTTTCAAAAGACCCTAATGGGCAACACAAACATGGTTCGGCTTGGATCGTATGCAGAGGTAATTTTAATTAGTTCGATACATAACAACTTCTTAACATATTCAGATCGTAATATCAGATCCAACAGGTTCAAGGAACAACCTCCCATTAGGTGGCCCAGGACAAAAACGCTATTGACAGTTCGAACTGTCAATAGTGGAAAATATTTCTCTTATTGACAGTTCACACTGTCAACAGTGGAAATTATTCCTGTTATTGACACTTCCTCATGCGAACTGTCAATAGTGGAATATTTTTGTCTTATTGACACTTCCTACTGACAGTGGAGTCAAAAAATATGTTTTTTTGGGCAAAAGTGTTTTTATTCACCAAAATCGGATTTGCCCCCAAAATCTGTCAAAATCGGTTTTGGAGCCGAAATCGGTTTTGAAGTTAAAATCGGTTTTGAAGTTAAAATCGGTTTTGGAGCTAAAATCGGTTTTGGAGCCAAAATTGGTTTTAGAGCCAAAATTGGTTCTGCCCCAAAAATTTGTTCTGCCCCAAGAATTTGTTCTGCCCCAAAAATCGGTTTACAACCAAAATAGATGTTTCCACCAAAATAGACTTTTCCACCAAAATAGACTTTTCTACCAAAATCGAGTTTTCCACCAAAATCGAGTTTTCCACCAAAATCAGCTTTCCACCAAAATCGACTTTTCCACCAAAATCGACTTTTCCACCAAAATCGACTTTTCCACCAAAATCGACTTTTCCACCAAAATCGACTTTCCACCAAAATCGACTTTTCCACCAAAATCGACTTTTCCACCAAAATAGACTTTTCTACCAAAATAGACTTTTCCACCAAAATCGAGTTTTCCACCAAAATCAGCTTTCCACCAAAATCGACTTTTCCACCAAAATCGACTTTTCCACCAAAATCGACTTTTCCACCAAAATCGACTTTTCCACCAAAATCGACTTTTCCACCAAAATCGACTTTTCCACCAAAATCGACTTTTCCACCAAAATCACTCTCAGGGTTGTGACGGATAAGGAACTGTCAATAAGAGAGGAAATTCCCACTATTGACAGTTCATTGAAGAACTGTCAGTAACGCTATAATTTACCACTATTGACAGTTTGAACTGTCAATAAGAGAAAAATATCCCACTATTGACAGTGCGAACTGTCAATAAGAGGAAAGTTTTCCACTATTGACAGTTTGAACTGTCAATAGCTAAACCAAGTTGGGCCGGCTATTGACAGTTCAAACTGTCAATAGTAGAAATCAATCTGCTTATTGACAGTTTGAACTGTCAATAACAGAATAAAATTCCCTTATTGACAGTTCAAACTGTCAATACCAGGATATAATTCCCTTATTGACAGTTCACACTGGCAATTGTGGGATATTATTCTCTTATTGACAGTTCCTTTTTGGAAGTGTCAATAAGAGAATCGTTTTTCCCTTATTGACAGTTCAAACTGTCAATAAGGGAATTATATCCTGGTATTGACAGTTTGAACTGTCAATAAGGGAATTTTGTTCTGTTATTGACAGTTCAAACTGTCAATAGTCACGGCCATCCCAGGAGGTTTGAAGATATTATTGTTGCAAATTTGGAAACTAATTAGATTGATAGACCTTGTTAAATGAGGAAAACCTGTTTTTACATGATACAGATCGGTCAAGCGGTTTGGATTTGGGAGCCATTTAAAAGTGTCAAAATGAGGTGTGGACTTAGCCAAATTTGGCCCTTCTCCCCAGGCTCATTATGCATGCATATTAGAAGCCCTATGTAATATCCGGAAAAAGGAATAGATATTGTGAACTGTCTGGATCCTGATCATAGCATATATCTCCTTATTTCAATGAGGAGTCAATAACTTCGGACTTCAAGTTTTATTTTTACAGGCCCACAAAATCATGATATATTACATGTAAGTCATAGGTTTAGCATAGAGATCTGCAAATTATTGCAAGTTTGGTAGCGTCTGATTTCACCAATATGCCAGACATTCCCTTGGTTCTTTGGAAAGCCTTTCTATAGGTAGTGGAGACTGTGCTTATTTTTTTTCCTTTCTGCGTACCCAAGGTTAACTTCACAATTTTCATCAAAAAATGAGAAAAACACTAATTCTACCAATATCCCTGGACAGTGAATATGACCAAATTCCAAATTGACACTACACAGCTGCTGCTTCAAATATCAAGCTGATTTCGCTTTTAGGCACAAGTCAATATGGTATATATCAATTACAAACAATCTTTAGCTATTAATAGTATTACATAACACTAATTAATCTGATGAAAAACATGAAATACTATGAAATTGCTGAGGAAGTGCTTATAGTTGGCTACTTTATTGCATCTTTAGGACAATATTTCTCATTGACCTATGAAATTTTCTTTTGATATTGACTCGTTTATATCATTTCTATAGCATAAAGAGACAATTATGTAACTATTATGCCTACTATGAAATGATTTACAAATCCTGAAATTGTGGTGTTCCATGCTGGGTACAAATCCGTTTGCACTTGGTGTACACATGTCTAATCGAATTCTATTGTATGTAATCTCAGGTTTGAGCGTCCTGAGGGGTCAATATGTATTGATATTTGATATTATGTAACCTATTTATAGTCAATATGTGAGGATGTGTGCCTTTTGACCTGAACTCTGGTACAATGGTTAGGTCCTTTATTCTACTCTCGCTCTTATGCCGTTATATCTATCAACAAAGTTGTTAGCGCATCTCACGGAGCAAAGAAATACCTTTCAAATGACCCACAATATGTGTACAGAACATTTTGAAAAAGTACCAAAAAGTACCAAAAATAGCCAGAAATGTCTTATTTTTTAAATTAAAAAGTACTTCCAAATGGCTTATCCCCCCTTTCTTTACCTCAAAATGACACCCAGAGTGTCCCGCTTGCTATGGTAAAATTCCTGAGACTGTATCTCTAATAGTGTGGGAGCGAGGGCAGTTTGAATTCCAAGGCTGCAGAGGGTTGAGCCCTCGATTCTATTTTCGCTTTTACGCCATTAAGCATATTGACTAATTAGTTAGTGCATCTCATAGAGCAAAGAAATACCTTTCTAATAACCCCAAATATGTGTACATAACATTTAGAAAAAGTGCCAAAAATTGCCTGAAATTTCTTATTTTTTCATCAAAAAATACTTACAATACTGTGGTCGTACTTTATTTCGCTGGGTATATATTTTCGCTATATTCACGGAAATGGAAAATCCGCGAAATTCTTATATACTACAGTATGGAATAAATACCCGCGAATAAGTCTTTTTTGCCACCTCAGCGAAAATTTACACCCGTGAATATAAGTACTTTCACAGTAGGCCTATCCCCACTTGTAATACATCAAAATGACCCCCTGAATGTCTTGCTTACAGTGGTGAAACTCCTGAAACTGTATCTCTAATGGCGTGGGAGCGAAACCAATCTACAGACAGTATGTGCTTCATGGCTGCATGGCTACTCAATGATTAAAGGTCTCGTTTTCCGATTTTTAGAGAAGTTCACAGCATCAGGAGGGGTATCTAAAAGTATGATACATCTATCATGATGCATCAGGGTGATGCGCATACATTTTATCTTCCAGTAGCATATTTCAAATATGGGATACTCCAAATAGTAAGGGTACAGAAGCAGTTCTAAAAGTATGTGTCTTAGAGATTTTCTATGCGAGGACACGGCCAGTGGGCGCCTACTGGGATACCTACTCCCATCCATCTGAGATGGTCATGGAGCACGGTGTGAACAAGTCCACTGTCGTGGTCGATGAACAGCCGACCGGCAGATAACAGGCATCAGTAGAGAAGAAGGGCTTGACTCACAGTCTAAGACTGAGAGGATGATCCATGATGGATCCACCTTTTGTAAAGAGGGTCTGGTCGCCCCTGCCTGCATGCACACAGCACCACATGGCATGATAACTTCGCCCCCTACCCCGGCACAGTAGGTGGTGATCTCCGAAGAACCACTAGAAACAGCAAAGCCATATATAATCAATGCATAAAAAATTAGGAGTCATAGGAGAAATGAATGAGCCATGACCAACTTACATTTAAAGCCCGCAAGTAAAAAAAGACATTTTTTAATAAGCCTCCAAAAAACAGAAAAACTGTCAAATCAATTGCTTCACTACTAAGGCCACCTTATTTTGATAACTTGGATTACAGGCTTTTATTTTGGGGGTGGGGGGCAAAAAAAGAAAAAAAAAACACTTTACAGGAGGAATTGGTACCAAATTTCCCAGAGGGTGGAGGCAAAAAAATAAAGCCTGAAATATTCCTCTTTTGGGCTACCAAGTGACGATATATTGATCTCCCCAGATTGAAAGGCCATGTTCGAGTTTTTGCTGGTCAGCATATACTCTTTTATTTTGCAAAATGCCAAAATTCCCATTGGCTGATCTGTAATCCAATTTATCAGAATAAAACGGCCTAAGGTGGATATTTGTCTACGTTACGGCGTTTAAAAATGTACATACCATGCATGAGAATCACTGATAAAGAGAAAATATACCAAATCGTTCTGTTTACCATGTGACCGGTTGTTTGGCGTTTGGCGTCCCACCTTCCTCCAATCACCATAAGTCTCAGGCGGCCGGATATTGGGTGTGGGGATCACGCGTGCGACTATGTGTACATTACAAGCAAGACATGTTATCATCTGTGTGGATTGTGTTGGCAATATCAGGTTGACATGGAAACAGTTGATTAAAACTAGATGTAAAGGTAGAATGCGATTGGCAAGGACCATTTAGCAATAAACAGGAAAATATCAAGGACTGTGCCAGATCTGATTATTCTGCTATTGGTCTGATTAAAGGAGTTTTCACTGTATTCATGTATTTTAACCTAATCATTGTCCCTCAATTATGATTTATCTGGCAGGATTATCAGTGGACTATTACCTGGTGATAAAACGCAATCAAATAGAAATCGTGGCAATTCAGGAATTATAGTTGACCCTCTGTGGGCCCTTTATGGGAGATGAAGGGAAAATCGAGGAAGTGGACATACGGGGGGTGTTGGATTTAGGAGGGGACCAAAAAGATTTGGACCCTTCCTGAGGGGGGGACCAAAAGTATTGCACCCGTTTTTAACGAAAAAGTGCAAATGTGTTACTATAGCTCAAAGGGGTCAAAGCGGCAATACTGGGATTAAAGATGTGACTTTAAGTAGTCGAATCTTTGCTAAATGCCAACAGTCATGCAGTGATGGAACTCATTGCATTTTATAGTTGCAGGTTGAACAGTAGTTCCGGTGCCGTGACCTCTGTACTTCCGGTGCCGTGACCTCTGTACTTCCGGTGCCGTGACCTCTGTACTTCCAGTGCCGTGACCTCTGTACTTCTGGTGCCGTGACCTCTGTGCTCCTGGTGCCGTGACCTCTGTACTTCCAGTGCCGTGACCTCTGTACTTCCGGTGCCGTGACCTCTGTACTTCCGGTGCCGTGACCTCCGTACTTCCGGTGCCGTGACCTCTGTACTTCCAGTGCCGTGACCTCTGTACTTCCGGTGCCGTGACCTCTGTACTTCTGGTGCCGTGACCTCTGTGCTCCTGGTGCCGTGACCTCTGTACTTCCGGTGCCGTGACCTCTGTACTTCCGGTGCCGTGACCTCTGTGCTCCTGGTGCCGTCACCTCCGTACTTCCGGTGCCGTGACCTCTGTGCTCCTGGTGCCGTCACCTCCGTACTTCCGGTGCCGTGACCTCTGTACTTCCGGTGCCGTGACCTCTGTACTTCCGGTGCCGTGACCTCCGTACTTCCGGTGCCGTGACCTCCGTACTTCCGGTGCCGTGACCTCCGTACTTCCGGTGCCGTGACTTACTTCCGGTGCCGTGACCTCTGTACTTCCGGTGTCGTGACCTCTGTACTTCCGGTGCCGTGACCTCTGTACTTCCAGTGCCGTGACCTCTGTGCTCCTGGTGCCGTGACCTCTGTACTTCCGGTACCGTGACCTCTGCACTTCCGGTGCCGTGACCTCTGTACTTCCGGTGCCGTGACCTCCGTACTTCCGGTGCCGTGACCTCCGTACTTCCGGTGCCGTGACCTCTGTACTTCCGGTGTCGTGACCTTTGTACTTCCAGTGCCGTGACCTCTGTACTTCCGGTGTTGTGACCTCTGTGCTCCTGGTGCCGTGACCTCTGTACTCCTGGTGCCGTGACCTCTGTACTTCCGGTGCTGTGACCTCTGTGCTCCTGGTGCCGTGACCTCTGTACTCCTGGTGCCGTGACCTCTGTACTTCCGGTGCTGTGACCTCTGTGCTCCTGGTGCCGTGACCTCTGTACTCCTGGTGCCGTGACCTCCGTACTTCCGGTGCCGTGACCTCTGTACTTCCGGTGTCGTGACCTTTGTACTTCCAGTGCCGTGACCTCTGTACTTCCGGTGTTGTGACCTCTGTGCTCCTGGTGCCGTGACCTCTGTACTCCTGGTGCCGTGACCTCTGTACTTCCGGTGCTGTGACCTCTGTGCTCCTGGTGCCGTGACCTCTGTACTCCTGGTGCCGTGACCTCTGTACTTCCGGTGCCGTGACCTCTGCACTTCTGGTGCCGTGACCTCTGGCACATCGGGTGCTGCCACAACGAGGCTGGTACCACTAGTCACGTGACCTGGCTCCCAAACAACCTGCGTCTGTGAACGGAAGAAAGAAATACAACATGTATATTGAATTGAAAAAAAAAGAAAAAAGAAGAAGATTTTAAATGGCCCGGATCTCCGTGTAGCTTCAGTTAAAATCCCTCACAGTTGTAACTTGTTTGGACAATTCTCTCCACTATACCGTGGATTTTTTTTGTGGGGGAGGGGGGGGGCTGAAAAGTACCATAACCAAACATTGACTGGCAAACTTTAGCGCCGGCTCGCAGACAACGGCGTTGACTCATGGACTATCAAATTGACTCTGAAATAGTCCCAAAATTACAAAATTGGATAACAATTTCTAAGGTCAGTGCTGTTTTGCTAGGTAGGGTCGGGTAACCTGAAACACTTTTTTTTTATTTGGCCTCATCTCGAATGATGAACTTGAACTTGAACAATTGACAATTCTCTCCACTATATCGTGCATGGTCAATTGTACATATACATCTATGTATGACATTAGGTTGTTTCATTTTGATGAATCGGGGTATCACTTTCTTGGTGAAATTCTCTCACCCTCAACCAGCGCAATGTCTGACCCTCTACCATGGTGACGGAGTCACCGAGGGAGTCATGCATCGAGCCCAAAGTGGGAGGGGAGTATTTTTCCGCAAAAAATTTTCATTTTGATGAATCGGATTGTCCGTCCGCCGTGGGCTTTTTAGCATTTTGCAAAAAAATATATAAAAATTTAAAATCAATTTTTGTCCAAAGATTTTTTGAGAATTTGAAAAAAGGGAAATAAAAAAATAAAGAAGTATATGCTCATTGCTGACCAGCAGAATCTCAACATCTGGCCCTTTAGATTGGGGACATTCCCAATGTACCTTGATGGCCCAAAAAAAAGGGATTTTCCATGCCTTTTTCCCCCTCTTCCCCTTGGGAAATTTTATGAGCCAGCCCCCCACCCCCCTGTAGGGCAGCCTTCCTTCTTCCCTCCATCCAAAATATTTGCTGTAAATACCCAAAATCCAAGTTATCAAAATGAGGTGGCCTTGTATAGTTGTACAGATCCCCCAGCAGTGCGTGCATGATGTATAGGTGGTGACTGACAGTGGTTATCTATAGACACATTATACAGCTAATTGACGATCTGTGTAGATGGTGGCAATCGGAGGGTTCAGCTGGGGTGACCCCCCCCCCTCCTCGCATATCTATTTAGTACAGAAATTGTAAATTGCCTTTAAGACGATAAAAGTGTCTCTCAGTCTCTCTTACCTTGCAAAGTGATAAGTCAAAAACTATTTGCTGCTTACAGGATTCGAACCCACATGGTAACATTTACATAACGTAACTAAACATGAAAATAACGTTTAGTGAACCTGAAAATAACGTTCTCACAACATATATAAACGTTATAAAACGTTCAATAACGTAAAGCAACCCTTTTTTGTCTCCGCCCCAGGGGAAAAGCATGAAATATTCCCCTTTGGGTCTACCAAGTGACGATATATTGAGACATATCCCCAGATTGAAAGGCCATATTCGAGTTTTTTGCTGGTCAGCATATACTTGTTTTTGGGCAAAATGCCAAAATTCCCATTGGCTGATCCGTAATCTAAGTTATCAGAATAAAACGGCCTGAGGTGGACATTTGTCTAATTTACGGCGTTTGAAAATATACATACCATGCATGAGAATCACTGATAAAGAGAAAATGTACCATGTGACGGGGTGTTTGTCGTTTGGCGTCCCACCTTCCTCCAATCACCATTAGTCTCAGGCGGCCGGATATTGGGTGTGGGGATGACGCGTGCGACTATGTGTGCATAACAAGCAGGACATGTTATCATCCGTGTGGATTGTGTTGGCAATATTAGGTTGACATGGAAACAGTTAATTAAAACTAGATGTAAAGGTAGAATGCGATTGGCAAGGACCATTTAGCAATAAACTGGAAAATATCAAGGACTGTGCCAGATCTGATTATTCTGCTATTAGTCTGATTAAAGGAGTTTTCACTGTATTCATGTATTTTAACCTAATCATTGTCCCTCAATTATGATTTATCTGGCAGGATTATCAGTGGACTATTACCTGGTGATAAAACGCAATCAAATAGAAATCGTGGCAATCCAGGAATTATAGTTGACCCTCTGTGGGCCCTTTATGGGAGATGTAGGGAAAATTGAGGAAGTGGACATACGGGGGGTGTTGGATTTGGGGGGGGGGAACAAAAAGATTTGGACCCTTCCTGAGGGGGGGGACCAAAAGAATTGCACCCGTTTTTTGCGAAAAAGTGCACGCGTTATTATAGTTCAAAGCGGTCAAAGCGGCATTACTGTAATTAAAGTGGCATGGTCCAATTTTTTCCAAATTTTAAATCCTACTTTAATGTGTTTGAAATGTTATTTCAGTAACATATCCAGAGGATGGGGCACAGAAAAACATGGGTACTAAGAGCCAAATTAGAGGGTCCCATGAGCCCAAGTATAGTCTTTTTTGGTGTATT